>NKCJ01000190.1:0-69535 GCA_003947015.1 Fusarium sp. AF-6
CCACTTTACTGCGTCAGTGTGTGGCGTCGTCGTCGGGAGCGAGGTCAGTAGATGTCTAAAGATCAGAGTCAACACCAGGCGATAGGCCTATGAGGAGGCAGGAGGGGGGAGATGAGAGTAAGAGCCAGGTGAGGGGCCGAGACCGAGCGCCCCACTGATCAACCCCCCGACCGACGACGGGACGGGAGATTGGCGGCCGAGAAGTCTTGCTCTACCACCGAGGAGGAGTGCCGAGCCGAGAGTCTGGTTTTAGTCTTTTTTCTTCTTCTTCTTTTTTTGTTGTTACAAGCGGTTGCTTATGTTGATATATCGGCTTCCAGTACAATTCAACCAACCCACCCTCACTCACCTTAGCTCTCACCGACAGTATCACATCATTTTTTCAACATGCCTCCTCCAGTTCAGATCGCCACCAAGAGAATCAGTCAGCCAAAGGTTGGTGAAAACGGCTATGTCGGCTTCACTCCCGGAAGAACCGAGGTCCTACCTAGAGGTTGGAATGGCTTCAATGCCAAACCCCTCAAGAGCGATATCCGTGTTGACCATGACGTCGAGATCATCGTGAGAGACGGCGCTCGGCTCTACGCCGATGTCTACCGGCCGGTCGATGAGAATACCAAGGTTCCTGCAGTTTTGAGCTGGTCTTTCTATGGTAAAAAGTACAGCGCTCATGATATGCTTCCCTCCTGTGTGTGGAAGTGCTGCGTTCCAGATAGCGATCTGAGCGGACTGGAGAAATTCGAAGGTCTGGACCCCGAGCACTGGTGTCCCCGTGGCTATGCCATCGTTAGCGTAGATACCCGTGGGTCCGGCAACAGCGACGGCCAAATCTGCGTCATGGGAACCCAAGACGCTGAGGATGGCTATGATGTGGTTGAAGCAATTGCCAAGAAGGACTGGTGCAATGGCTCCGTTGGCATGGCTGGTAATTCGGCCCTTGCCATTAGCCAGTGGTTTATCGCTGCCCAAAAACCACCTTCTCTCAAGGCCATAGCTCCTTGGGATGGTATGAGCGACCTTTTTCGTGAACAGTTTTGCCGTGGTGGATGGTTCACCATGAGCAACTTCGACCTTATCAACAAGCTCATCGTTCGAGGCCCCCCCAACTCGGCCGTCGAAGATTTCGAAGAGATGTATCGGAGATCTCCCTTGTCTAACGCCTACTGGAAGGACAAGAGGGTCGACATGACCAAGATTGAGTGCCCGGCATACATTCGAGGCTCAGATGTGAGCACGATACACACCATGGGCGCCATTCGTGGATTCTGGGAAATTCCACATGACAAGAAATGGCTTCAATGGGGAAGCAAGCAGGAGTGGTTTGAACTGTACAGGTACGGCCTCGCGCAAAGTACGATTGAGCATTATCATCGTGAGCTAACCGGATGTCTAGTTGCCCGGAGTCCATGGTGCAGCTTGGTCAATTCTTTGACCGATATTTGAAAGGGATCGAAAACGGCTGGGAAGAAACTCCCAAGGTCCGTTGGTCTGCGCTTCAGTTCGGAGACAAGCCCGCAATTGACGACATTGTGCTCGAGGATTTCCCCGTCCCCTCAACGCAGTACAGGGAGTTCTTCCTCCAAGGAGACAAGCTGGTCGATCAGCCCAGTGCTGAACACCAGGAATTCTCGTACAACTCCGAGGATCATACCAGCTTTGCCGAATTTACCTATACCTTTGACAAAAAGGCAAGGTTGATTGGCTTGCCCAAAGCAGTGCTCTACATGTCTTGCCCCGATAAAGATGATTTCACCACCTTCTTGATTCTCCGGAAGAAGGACAAGAACGGCAAGGCACTTATGCATCTCAATTTTCCCATCACTGCCGCCCCCGTTGACTCCATCGATGATATCCCGCTTAAGGATTATTCAAGCACGAACCTACACCTGGGCTCGGTGGGCATCCTGCGAGCATCCCATCGTGAAATTGACCATTCCAAGAGTCTTCATCCACACTGGCCTTTCCATCCCCACGACAAGGAAGAGAAGATTCCTCCCGGCACCATTGTCAAGTTGGAAATCGGTATTTGGGCAATGGGCATCGACTTTGAGGAAGGAGAATCGATCAGCCTGAGAGTGAGTTCACAACTATATTATTGCAGCGTCGGCTAACAAATAACGCAGGTCGGCGGTCAATTCCCCAGCATCCAGGAGTATAAATCATTCTCAGGGCCGCGGCCCGAGCACGAGCTCAACCGGGGCAAACACTTCATCCACACCGGAGGGGAGTATCCTAGTTCTATTACTCTGCCCTTCATCTAAGGGGACCAACTTGCTTCAGGCAGAAAATCTATATACCGATAGAATACACCAGTTCCTAAATATGTATCCCAGGCTTTACCGGGTTGGTTGTTGTGACGTCTTGTTCTCGGAAGGTTGGGACTCCGACCGAACCGTTCCGCTCGGAACTAGACTCCAACCGCGGTCCATTTTTCATGGATTTCATTGGTTACCCCGCATTTGTAAACACCAATGGACATGTCACGTGATATTCCCCGCAAACACAAGTTGAACCTCGTTTGTCTACCTTCTCACCAACAGCAGAGGGTCTCGGACACAACCAACTTAGCTCGCCGACCAAGTGTTACTATGGAAGCGCCTCCTCCAGCTAAGCGTCTTCGTCTGTCCATGGCTTGTAATACTTGCCGACGGCGTAAGGTGAAGTGCGATGCCGAGTATCCCAAGTGTCACAACTGTCGTGTCCGCAACGATGACTGTGTCACAGAAGATGCCAAACAGCCAGGTATCTCAATACGGCGTGAATGGGTTGAGTCCCAGGCTGTACCGCAACCTTTGCCGACGACGAGAACTCATTACAGCAACGAGCCCACCGCGGCTACAACCTTTCATGTTGATGAGCGGAGACAGTCATGTACCAGCCAGAGGAATGGAGATGGTATCGACCAGGGTGCCCTTGGCAACGTGAGAAATACACAAATCGCATCACCTTCCTCGCCACTGCCCTCGACATCATCTGCCTCTGGCGTATCCAACTCGGCCAGCCTCTGCACCTCACACGCCCAGCAACCTTTCCATGTCTCCATCAACCTAGACCACAGTACAAGTCGGCTCAAGGTTATGGGTGGCAGCAGCACACAGACATTGGCCAAGTCACTTGACCTGTACTTCAAATCAGCCAATGCGAGGCCCATGTCTGATCACTTCATGTACGGGATGCGGCACGCCGAGGAGTTTCCCCCTCCCAGGTTTCCTACTTGGCAGCCTTTGCCTGATGCAGCCACCTGCAACGCCTACCTGGACAAATTTTCTTTGCGTTTCTACAGCCTTTACCCGATCTTCCATCTCGGACAATTTCGGAATGACGTCAAACAACTTATGGCTGCCGACAGGCTTGAGGGTATCCCGGCCGAGCAAGTGCCGGTACTCGCAAGCGCCTATCTGGTCATGAGTCTGTGTGCGGATGAAGGATCACGGAAGTCAACCAATGATGGTGATAGGTACCTGAAGGCAGCAGCCGGTCTTCTAGGCCATGTTGTGTTTATGCCATATCTCGCATCGGTTCAGTGCCTTTTGATGTTCACTATTGTCTTCCGTGGTCGTAACCAAGAGGGTGTTGGATGGGAAACGCTCGGAATCGCAATACGGATTTCTCATACCTTGGGTCTACATCGGAGTTCATATCTTGCGTCATCCCCTGCCTCGCCTTTCCAAACACAAGAGGACAAGACGCTCTTCGCCAGGTTGTGGGCCATCTGCTGCACGCTGGAGAAAACAATACAGATGGAGACAGGCCGCCCATCTGCCATTCCGAATCTTGAACAAGATCCTGCTTGGACGACCCAAGATTATCCTCAGGATGATGGGTTTCTCTGGTGGTCGCTGGGTCTTGCAAACTTCCAACATGCCATTGGCCAGCATATCTATGGGCACAAGCCAGGTACACGCTCAGCTTCTCAACTGTTGTCAGACACTGCTAGACTGGATCAAGACTTACTGGCATGGACAAATGCGGTGCCTGTGCAGTATCGACCTGGCACGGAAATTCTATGCTCAAACAGCGATTTTCATTATGCAGCCTTTCTCTCGATTCAATACAACCAGGCCTTGATAGCGCTTCACCGCGCGGCACTGATCGCACCAGTGGCAGAGTTCCAGGCAGAAGTGTCAATTCATTGTCAGGATAATCCATCACATTACCGACTGAAGAATGGTCAGTCTATTTGCGTCAACAGTGCAAGGGCCATTGCTCGCTTGACGATTGAGCTGGAGGACCGGGGAATAAACTCTCGAGTTCTCAATGTTGCCCCGTGCTTACTGGCATGCGTGGTTCTCGCCATCTATCTCATGAAAACGTCATCGCCTCGAACGCAGGGGGCTGATCTAGAGGTAAGTTGATCACCACCCATTGTCCAATTCTTTTACCCACCTCTCCCGGCTTGGTGGAAAGAGATAGATACTTCAGAGTGCAAACATCGCTCGACCAACATTACTAAAGCGCAAACTAACCTTTTGTAGCTTCTAAAGGCTTGTGCACAGTTGACGTTTGAGCATTGTCAAGATTCTGGCATGGACTCTCGATTCGCTCAAGGTTAGTAATCATGCAACGCTGGTTAGATTCGAACCTAATCAGAATCAGGTATTCTTTCAATCTCAGATCAAGTCGCATGGCACATCAAGAATATGTCCGATCGTCCCCTGCCACGACGTGACTCCACAGCCTCCCGACTTCATGCTTCTATCGCACAAACGAATAACATTGACATGAATACCACGCAAATAGCATCACAAAGGACATCAATTCAAACCAGTACAATGCCCACACTCACAACTCGACCTTCATCATCAGGGCCCCAGGACTCCCCAACTTTTCCACTAGATCATAGCAACAAGGAAGCTACAACATACACTAGATGTCGCCCCTCGGAGCTCACGGAGGATGGCCCTTTACTAGGGGAAGAGGATACTGAACAATTCCAAAGGGCGGGTGAAGAAGCGATGCCATTCTCAGGCCTAAATATAGAAGAGTTGTGGAACTGGATGCTTGCTGAAGACACTGGTATGCCCAGTTTCAGTAACGACCCTTCCATCTTGTAGACATAGCTAACTTGTCCCAAACTATATGGGTTCTAACCAACACGTCTCAGTTTTTCTCATTCCATCGTCTTCATGAAACGTTAGCCCTTTATAAGAGCATCAGCATTCCCTTGGCGACGGTGCCAGTCAAGGGCTCCCTCGTAGTTACAATTGTAATCGAGGAACTCAGCCATGTTCCTATATCATATTAGCTTCTAGAAATATAGTTTGTCATCAGATCGGGCATACATCTTCACTTCCACCCTCCCGGCCTCTGTCGCCGGTTTTGCGCTCTGGCGGCTGAAAGCCTGAATGGTCGAGGCCCTCTCAAACCGACAGGAAAACACAGACTACAATATGGGTGAGCTAAGGTATGAGGAATGGCTTAAGCATCTCACCTTGTTCCTTTCCACGATGTCCGACACCCCGCCAGTAGTACTCTCGATGTCATCAAAAAACGCTCCCAGGGCCTCCTACAATAGATGTCAACATTCATTCACCATTCGACGATCAGAGATAAAGCACATACTGCATCCTCCACAGCCTGGCTTGCGCCCTGGCCTTGGGTAGGCAACATTGCATGACTAGCATCACCAATGATGATAGCTCTCCCACGATACCACGTGTCCAATGGATCCTAAAACATCTTAGCTAGGCTTGTTGCACAAACTTCATGCTCGAGCTCACCAGATCTCGAAGTTGCCAAAGGCCTGCTTCCTTGGCCAGCTTGAGGGGTTTCTTTGCCCATTCAGAGAACATGCCAAAAGTCTCGAGCATCTTCTCTTTAGACCCGACCGATGTCCAGCTTGTGTTCTCGATCGATTCATTCATATTTTCTAAGATGTCTGAGCGCAAGATTTCCATAACTCGTGGATATTTCTTACCGTCTGGAACTAGTGCAACTATACTGTAGAGGGTGCCACCACGGCAGGGTCCCATTACCAACCTTCTGTCATGGCCAACAACCATGGTGGTCACGGGGCGGCGTGGATCAACCTTGGCTCTGAAGTCGCTCTCTTTCTCAAGTTCTGACACAGGGACCTATGCTATTGTCAGAGCCGAGGATTTGAATGGATGGAGTTTCGCAGTCATACAATAATTCGGTAAGCTATCATACAAGGGGTCAGTGGCATCTTGCGAACGAGCACTTGAACAGCGACGAACCTAAAACGCCAATCGGAATAGCATTGACGTCCTTCCCCAAGATGACTCGACGGATATTACTCTTGCTGCATGCTGTTTAGAGACCAAACGCCCATGATGAAATTGACAGACTCACATTCCATCAGCTCCCACGATTAGGTCAGCTTGTAGGGTTTGTTCATTCTCGAGAAAGACATCGCCTGTATCACAGTCACAGCCGATGACACGGGTAGAGGTTAGAATTGTCGCGGGCCGCCCGGGGTAGTCCAAGCCAGTTGCTCGTGTCTTCAAGGCTTGGTGCAGATCCATTCTATGGTATAGAACGCGGTCGCTTCCATACTTGGCTGTGGAGAAAGGTACTGTCGTCTGCAATTCGCCTTGAACCGTGTAAACTTCGAAGGCCTCGTCAATCATGGAGCCGGACTCTTCAAGTGTTCTTGCTAGATCCCATCGAGAAGCAACGATCTTGGAGGCATTGGGCTGCAGAGAAATTGCAGCGCCAATCTCGCGGTTCAGAGAAGATTGCTCGAGGACGGTAATTTCGCGTCCATCCTTGCGTAAAGCGATCGCAGCGCACATCCCCGCGATACCCCCGCCGACGATGATGATACGAAAGGGACGTTGCATGGTGACTTATTTTGGTGTTTGCGGGGAGTGAGATCTGGAGCGCGTTCAAAGAAAGAACAGCGCAATACAGGGAGACTTTTTTTCCCCTATAACTACCTGGAGATTGACCATCAGATGAGATCCAAGATCTCTCCCACCTTTGACACTCGGCTCGGCGTTCGGAAAGGTAGGGGGGAAGAGGGATGGTCAGCTCTCCGGAGAGGGGCGAAAGGGGGCAACGCCACAAAAAGTCCCGGTCGCCCTACCAGCCAACATCAGATCAAGATAGGTCCTTGTACCTAGGTCCCTCCAGCATCCAAGCATTGCATTGCATGGCGGCCAAATCGCCAGCCGAGAATGTCAGTCAAGGTGGGGCCGAGAGCTTCGGCTCGGCCTCCCTCCCCCGAGCTCGGGCGCTAGTCCAAAGGAGGAAAGCGGCTCGGCGTTACCCCGCATTCCCCCAACCTCTTTGATCCGCCTACAGGGTAACTTATACATGCACGACGGTTACGATCGATCGTTCGATACACTCGGTTCGTGTTATTCTCCGCTGACCATTGTCGACAGCCAGAATGGAGGCCTCCTTTGACGATGCCCCATCTGTATCCGCCGCGTCCCACCGAAAACGATCTAAACCCCATCGTGTGTCGATGGCATGTAACCAATGCCGAAAACGCAAGGTCCGTTGTGATGTGCAAACTCCACGATGTCAAAATTGCATTCTTCGCGACCAGGAATGTGTGACGACAGATCCTCGACGGCCCAATGGCGGGCCCGTTGTCCGTCGACGATGTTCTAGTCCCTACCGAAACCAGTCTGTCAGGGGACATGTCTGGGGTCGAGGCCGGAACTGCTCATCAGTCTCTTCAGACAAGATACAACCCAGTCAATCCAGTCCCACCTCGCAAACGGGAGAACCAAGCACACCTTCACCTGTGGAGACGAAGAATGTGAAACCCGACTCTTGGGCCTCTGGAACACATGGTGGGACGAAAGATGTGCACCTCGATGGATCTTGTGTTGTCCCAGAGCAGCCCGACGTTATCATCAACACGGATGAGAGCTCACATAATATTAAGGTGTGTATTGAATAAATATGCTTTTAATACGTGTCGCTAACTTGTACAGTATATGGGCAGCAGCAGCCTGCAGAGCCTAGCTATTTTCATTGATTTACATCTTGGAAAACATGGCCACGAACCTATCAGCCCTCTCTTTCGATACGGTATGCGACACGCAGAAGACTTGCATCTACCATTTTATTCCTCTATACCCGATCTCCCTGATCTCGAGGTTATCGAGAATTACACATCCGCTTTCTTTCATACAGTGTGGCCACTCTTTCCAGTCTTGGACATGAATGCCTTTAGGTCTAAGTTGAAGGACCTGTATGAGCTCCTCCGGTTACCAAGGCTGGGCCCATTGGAAGAGACCCTCTCCACAGAGCATATACCACTTCTTGCTACGACCTTTTCTGTCATGTCAATAGGAGCTGATGAAATGGCTGGGGGCATCACTGAGGCTGGGACCAACTATCTCATCGCCGCGTATGGTCTCTTTGCCCATTTGGTGGCCTCTCCCCATTTAGGGAGTATCCAGGCCCTAGTGCTCCTAAGTATAGCGCTTCGTGGTAGAGGAAAGGACGGGCAAGCATGGCACACAATCGGCCAGGCCGTTCGAATGTCTCATTCAATAGGACTGCACCGTCACTTGCGTACTCACTACGACCAGCGAGCTGACCGGCCTGACCATCAACTCAGATCCCGAGTTTGGTGGTCGTGCTATGCCATGGAAAAGATGTTGCAACTCGAGACTGGAAGACCTGCCGGGATCATGGACGGAGACAATGACCTACCTTTTCCTGACCTATCTCCAGAATCAGACGCGAGTGGAAATGTCCACTACCTCGCCATCTGGGTTTCGCTCGCTCGAGTACTCGGTCGGATTAGCGAACACATTTATGGGAAGCCCGATAGCGCTTTCTCGTTATTATACGAGACTGGGAGACTGGACGAATGTCTCCAAGACTGGGCTGCTTCCGTGCCTGAGGGCTTTCGGCCTGGATCTGAGATTTTCACCGACCAAGATATGAGCTCAGCGTTGCCCTGCCGTATTGTCATTTTTTGTTCACTACAATTTTATCAAGTGAATATCAGAAACTCTATTTGCTTCGGGCTAGAACTAACTATCTATAGGCTCAGATCACTCTTCTTCGAGCATCCTTGATGCTCCCGTCGAGATCGTATGACATGAAGATTATGGAGTTTGACTCCAGTCTGCCATCGCGTCATCGTCTGTTACAGAGTCGGGGCACTTGTATCAGTGCTTCGAGATCGATCATAAACCTGGGGCTTGAGCTTTTGGACAGAGAGACATACTCACAACTCCTAACGCCAACGCCGATGTTTCTTGCCACCGCCATTCTTGCCCTCAACATCTTGTCAAGTCCTCAGAAGCGCACGACACGCTCGGATCTGGAGCTCCTCACAGCGGCTAGTGAGACATGTGAGCACCACTATCGTCGGTTGGGACAAGACGAAAGGTTCATCGGCATTTTGGCGGCGTTGCGCACCGGTGTGCGGGATATTCTCCAGATAAATGACCATACTGATCCGACAGGTCATCCGAACCATCATCTCAGTGGTGATCCATCTTCCTCCTTTCCCGCTTCTGTACCCGACTTGCCTTTGACGCCTCAATCCAGCATTCAAAACTTTGACATTCCTACCCCATGGATTCCACGTTTTGAACTAGGAAATGCCAATATTGGATCAGGGGGACAGAGTATGCAGGAGCTGGGCATGGATTTTATGGCTAGTTGTATGTCTTTTGACCAATTGTTTGCGTTCGTTATGGGTAATGGAAGCTACGATTAGCGCTTAAAAATCCGAGCTGGATATTTATAGGAAGAATTGAAGCTATTCTGACAAGACCTGGGCGTACAAGTGGCACAAGTGCTTGCTCTAGGGGCGTGAAGACCATTACTCACCCAAGTTATCTAGTCAAGTTGGGTTAGCTCGTCCGTATCGAGTGCAAGTTTATTGAAAAAGGTTAGTTACCCGGGCCAGTCCGGCCGGTCTTGGCTTGTAGATAAATGAGGAAGCTTATTTCTAAAACCTCCACTTGATCCGAACATTTACCGAATATAACCCACCGGGCCGACATGCCGCGTATGTTGGACGAGGAGGAGAGGAAGGGAGGGGGAGGACCAGACTGTCGCTTCGTGGGTATATAATAGCCTGTCCCTAGCTGAATGAGTCCTTGACTTCTTCAAGTTTTAGGCTCTCTATTTCCCCTGTCAATATCATCATGGCCAGCACGGAGAAGAACGCCACGGTGATCGAGGCCGCCAAGACGTTGAACAATACCCCCTGGTGTGATGAGTACGAAAAGATGATTTCCGGTATTGCGTAAGTGCCCTCGGCCGACCCTGTCACAACGTAATAGAGCTGACACTAGGTACGGCTAGTTATGACTGCCTTGCCCCAGAGCTGGTCATGGCGCGCTTCCAGGCCCGAAAGATGATGCACAAGTTCAACAACTATTTCCCCGATGATGCCACTCCAGAGTCCCTCTCAGCAGAATACACAAAGATGCTCAAGAAGATGCTTGGAAAGGTTGGAGAGGAAACGTGGATTGAGCCACCTATGACAGTTGACTACGGCTGCAACGTTTCCGTTGGAGAGCGCTTCTACTCCAACTTTGGGTACGTCCTTAAGCTACCTGCGGTGAGACAACACACTGACATGGTATCAGCTTAGTGATTCTCGACAGCGCCCTCGTAACCATTGGAAGTCGAGTCATGTTTGGCCCCTCTGTGACCATTATTACAGCCACCCACGATACGGATGTCCAGTCTCGACGTGATATGGGTGAGTACGCAAAGGGTGTCACCATCGGGGATGACTGTTGGATTGGAAGCAACGTGATCATCATGCCTGGTATTATCGTCGGAAGAGGAACAACTATTGGTGCTGGGAGCATTGTCACCAAGGACATTCCTGAATTCTCTGTGGCTGTTGGCTCTCCGGCTAAAGTTATCAAGAAGGTCAAGGAGGTGCCCGTTCTGGCATGTAGAAAGGCTGAAGGCGACGGGGCGAGCGTGTAGAACGCAGGAGAAGTGGCACCTAGAATTAAAAACTTTTAAACCCCGTAATGAATGTATGGAACCCAATGAGGATAGGGGGGTTCCTCATCGCATGAAACGACATCTGTAGTTGCCATTGCGTTTGTCGTCTCCAGTTCCTCCACGAGAGTTTGCTCCATCACGTTCCAACTCTTTCCCAGAGAGTCTGGTAGATCCGCCATCTTCTCCCATCTCGCGTACCCAACGGTCTCGGAGCTCCCTCGTAGCTTTGTGTAGTCCCCAGGAGACTGACTCGTCCTTCATGCCCCTTTCCCGCATTCCCTCATCTGTCATCCTCACCATGTCCACACAAAGCTCATCTTGGACTTCCCATAGCGTACCGATGACGTGACGGAATCCTGCCAGCTGAAAACCGCTGATCAAGTGGATGCTTTCATCCATAAGCTCTTCAATCTACACCTGACTAGTGCTATAGGCAGATAGGTAGGTAAGGAATGGGAAATTGCTTCTCAGATCCGTGTCTATGAGGTTTGAACCCGTGATAGAGCCAGCTATGTCTTTGGTTACCTAGACAGAGGTGGCTCTGCAATGGGTCTTTCAGATCAGCGAATCCATAGCCAGCAAAGTGAAATAGCTGGCGGTGAGGCATGATATAATATCCTGCTTTCGAGGCCCTGGCTCTGTTGCGTTGGGCAACATTAATTTGCACATGTCGCGAACATCCCCTACTTTGCTTACCTAGTGCTCAGCAAGGCTATACTAATCACAGAAGGTTTTCGAAATGGGCGGGCAGAGCTGACGCATCACAGATGAAGCTTAGGAATTCAGGCCAATGGGGAGCGGGGATTTTGACAGGGGAAAGTAGCGGGCTGACGGCGCATTTAAAAGGTCTTTCGTTCCTCAAGGGATAATCGGCGCTTATTTTCAGCTTAGGAACACTCACGATCATGTTCCAGTCCGCAATTAATTCCCTCAACTCGGCGCTTGGCCGGTACCCCTGGGTGGCAGAGCTGGCGGGCATCCTCCCTCTGTCAGCGCTCATCGACTTCATCGAGATCCCGCCCAAGCTTCACATCCTGGAGCTCGCGGGGTCCGTTCCTCTCTGGAGCTGGGCCATCACGCCGTCGGGAAGCCGCCTGCTGCTCGCAAAACCGGACAAGGCAGGCGACAAGACCGTACAGCAGGACTGCTGTATGGATCGTTTTGGTAACGCGCTTGCTCTTGAGGCTCTCGACGGGCGTTATGGCGAGCGCTACTTCGCGAGTAGCCCTGAGACGCTGCGGCTCATCCTCGAGGGTTCCGAGGTCGTCCATATTGAGAACGACCACATGAACATGACCAATGAGAAGTTCACACGCCGGGTACAAAATGTGGAGATCATTCATGTCACCCGCCGCGATTCGAAAGCGGCGTCAGGAGCACCGCCAGAGGCACCACCAGAGGCACCGCTAGAAGCACCGTCAGAAGCACCCTCAAAAGCACCACTGCTCGGGTGGCTTCGAGGCTTCATAAACCCTTTGCACAACGCCTCTCCTCTCTACCAGGCAACCAGCACTGGTGGATGGATTCTCTGGGTGGGCACGTTGATCGTCAGCGGTTTCTTCAAGTTTTGGATATGCTTTGCCTTCGTCCTTCTGCTGCCCGTTACCGGAATAGTCGTGTCGCTGCTTTTCGGGACTCAGCCTCGAAAACTTCTTGTTGAGGACCGGAGCGAGTTCGTTCGACTTCTTGTCGTCGCCGAGCACATGAACACGGCTACCTGGAGAGTCGTGTTTGGGGAGAGCTCAATTGTCAATTCTCTGATCAACCGACCGCTCGAACCAACAGGACCACAGCTTTCCTCAGGCTGGACGGCCGTCTGTCGCCAGCTCCTCCGGCTTTGCATCCTCGGTCAATGGGGACTTGCGCTGGGCGCGGCGGCAACCAAACGCTGGGACGCATACATGATCTGCTTTTGGATTGCCTTTCCCATCTTTTGCCACGCATATTTGATTTCACCGAGCTTCTGCGCCAAAGTCTGGTCAGAAAACAAGGCCAAAATTCATGTCCAGCGGTACAGTACCCAGACAAGCACCCGGCGCTCCTTTGTCAACCTCATCGTCGCCCTGAACCCGGATACCTTTGGCCTTGACTCCAACAAGAATATAGACTATGATAAGTTCTATAGCGAGGGACTCAAGTGGATGAACCCAATTCTCTCAGAATCCGGCAGCCGCAAAGTGTGGGAACTGGCCACGCGGGAGGCGCTTAAGGAGGTCGCGTCAAAGCCCATCGACTCGACTGTAGGTCAGAACCCGGACAGCGATTTCCTGAGCACCGCTTGGAATGCGCAATACGCACGTTTTGAGGTTGACGGGAAGACCGGTGAGATGAAAGAAAAATACTACTGGAGGAGATTCATTCCTGAGGGGATATATTTGGCGGATAAGATTAAGAAGGAAGCAAATCTTCCCAAGGGAAAGACGGTTTGAACTAGCTGATGTCCATAGCTCGGACTAGATAGGGACACTCTGAGTAGGTCATTAAAGATGGAATAGGTATGTGGGTATTGATTTTATATGTATTTAATTTAACTAAGTTTCAGTCCATACACTCTCTTAGTTTAGGAGCTCATTAGATAACGAAGTCGTCCTGAGGGGGTTCAAATTAACGGAAGCTGGTTTCCTCCAGATGGGAACCCATTTGACCCTGGTTTTCCTGTCTACTACGTACAACCGAAGGATTCATGGCATTCAAGCCTGTAAGCGCCAAGCCGGCATTTCACACAGGTTTCTCCCCTTAGTTGGTAGCCCAACTGCATCACTGCAGCCGTGGCTGCATCAGCTGAGTTCCTGGCCCCGCCTATAGCAGCCTATCCCTTAAGCTGTACATAGGGACTTCCCTGTCCACCCCCGCCTTAACCTCAGGCCGCGAGCCTGATTTCGCTTCGGGTGCGATTATCTGCCTCACCTCAGAACTATGGGTCGCTCTCTTCCCTGCTCTCGTCTACTACCTTGCTGTCTATCTTGTCACCGTTCAATGTTAAAGATGCAGCAAAAGAGTTCCACGACAATGAATCTCGAAGAGGTGAACCTCAAGTTGGTCGCGCTGCTTGGAAATGCGACTAGCATCAGAGGAGAGCTCTCGCCATGCCCAGAATACTTCAAAGACATCTCTGAAAGGTACGTATGCCAAGCAATTAGTAAAGGCAGACTGGCTCATTCTGTGGTCAAAGTATTGAATCTCTGATTCTCGCCATTCGCCATGTCGAGACCCAGCTATGGCAACAGGCGCGTCTTGGGACGCGAGAGCAGGCAGAATTACCGCAAACAATCAGTCATTTATCATCTACTCTTGAAAACTTCACGGAGCTGCTCGCCCAATATCGCAAGCCGCACCCTATCTTTCCAAGCCTTGATGTTTGGGATAGTGCCACCTGGCAAGACCAGAAGCCAAGAAATGTTGGTGAGCTCCAGGGACAGATCGTTGCGGGCATAACCGTCCTCGACACTCTGGTAAAAGAAATGCAGCAGGAGGCGGAACAAGAGCCGGAAAAACTGGCACACTCCGAGAGTTGGATGGCCATCCAGATGGCCACAAAAGACTTTGGCATTTGTCCCAATCGCTTGTGGGCTATTGCTAGAGGACGCCATGACGGTAGCCTCACCAAGCTGATCCGACCTCTGAGGGACAACGAGCCCATGTTGGGTCATGCCGATCACGAACAGTGCAATTATGAGCTCTGCGAGCACTCACGCCGGGACTTTACGTGGGTAGCCCAACGGCACGAATCCGAAGATTGTCGGAGAGATACATCCGAGGCTTGTGAACCTCTGCGTTACCGGTTCTCAATCGAAACACTCGATGAGGCTGCCAGGGCCCGGAGGCCGACTGCCTGGAGACTTGATGGGCAGTCAATGGTCGAACCAGGCCAAGGGTATCTAGCTGTCTCACACGTGTGGTCCGATGGCACTGGGACAGGGGCGTGGCTCGAGAGAGAAGTCAATGGCTGTCTCTACGACTACTTCGCCTCGGTTGCTCGACGCTTTCACTGTGAGGGAATATGGTGGGACACTATCTGCATCCCCAAAGACAAGGCTGCACGCAGCATTGCAGTCAACCGCATGCACAGGAATTACCAGGATGCACGGGTCACGTTCGTTCATGACTGCTACTTGCGTGAGTGGTCATGGTTCGACGGGGAATCGGCATGCATTGCCATCCTACTATCACCGTGGTACAGTCGTGGTTGGACGGCTCTCGAACTCGCAAATGCAATCAAAGTCAAGATAGCCTTTAAAGATGGTGTCATCAAAGATCTCGACGAGGACATACTTGCAAAGTCCGATACATGCACCCCCAGGCATAAATTCGCGTCCAGGATGATCTCTAACTTGAGACGAGGGACAGTGACTACGATAGACGACCTCTTATCCGTTCTTCAGTCGCGCAATACGTCTTGGCCTCGAGACATGGCAACCATCGCAGGACTCCTGACAGGAGTTGAGAATACGTCTGACGCAACTCAGCAGCGCATCTTCCAGGACATTTTGCGAAAGATTGGGACCATCTCTGCTGACCATCTTTTCCATAACTCGCCCGTCATGTCCGATCCTGCGTTTGGCTGGTGTCCCGCGAATTTCTTGGATATGGAGGTGTCTTCAACAGGAGCTCCTTTGCGTATCAATGAGAGAGGGCAAGTGAGTGGGAAGTGGATGGTCATCCCAAACGTCAAAGATATGCCCCAGTCGAGATACTCTTGGCGGGGTACACATCCTCTGATTGAGATGCAGCTACGCTCGGTACTTCAGAAGCCAGACGATTGCCTACTGCTGGTTGACCTGCCAGTAGAGAACCAAGAGTTGACTGTAGCCAGGGCGTTGTTGGTAGAGACTCTCGGGGGAAGCCCTTTGAAACACCGGGCCTTGGGTTCAGTGTATTTCCACCCGCCTTTAGCGGAGGGAGATATTCCCGGACGCCTCCAAGGCCCTATGGATATCATCATTGGCCATGATGGAGGGTCTCACATTGCAAGTAAGCCTCAAGTCATCGACAACGCCGACCTAGGCTTGCAGGCCCAAGATGGGTGGACGGCGCTGCATCAGGCAATCTGGCAGTGCGATGTACCCTTGGTCGAGAAGCTGATCGATAAATTGGATCACGAACTCGAGGACCGCTCAGGCCAACGCCCTCTCCATCTTGCATCGGAGCGAGGCAGCAAGAAAATTGTCGAACTGCTGCTCGTTCGTGGAGCTGATCTAACCGTTCAGTGCTCCCGGAAGCAAACTCCACTTCACAGAGCAGCCTGGGGTGGCTCTTTCGCTGTGACTGAAATGCTTCTGGAGGCCGGTGCTGACCCTGATGCCTTGGACTGGAGAGGCCAGTCTCCGCTGCATCTGGCGGCACAGCATGGATACGTGGAAGTTGCCTCATTATTGATGAAACGAAGTGATGCCAGCATTCTAAACTCCGAAGGCTTCACGGCGTTACATCTTGCGCTGCTAGAAAGCCACAACGACATGGTCAAACTTCTGGTAAGGGAGAACGATGATCTCCACTCAACAGATGGACGAGGCTACACAGTACTGCACCTGGCAGCACACACTGGGAATTTGGACCTGGTAAAGTGGCTGGTTTCTAAGGGTTCCAATACTGCTTTGCGAAACTTGAATGGGTTGCGGCCGGTGCACTTGGCAGCTGAGAGCGGAAACGATGCCACACTCCGGTGGCTTCTCAGACGCGAGCATGCTGATTCAGACCCTGACGTTGATGAAACATGGGAGATGTTGCACTCAGCTTCCAAAGGAGGGATTGAGTGGATTGTCTCGGATATCCTGCACGGCGACGAAAGCCGCATCAACATTCGGGATCCTCAAGGTCGGTCCGCCTTGCATGTTGCTGCCGGAGCAGGAAAGACGGAGATGGTGCGATTGTTGCTGGACGCCAAAGTTGGTGCTGATGTTGATGCTGTCGATAACGGCGATCAAACTCCTCTGTTCTACGCAGGAAACAATGGGCATGTTTCAGTTGCCAAGGAACTGATACGGAGAGGAGCCAATGTCACGGCTGTGGACGCAAATGGCGAGACCCCTTTCCTGCACGCAGCGATCAACAATCATGTACCGGTTTTAAAACTTCTACTCAAGAACGGTGCCGCGCTTGGGTTAAAGGATCAAAAAAGGATTTCATCTGCGCAGAGGGATGCAGACTATGGCCTTCATCCAAACACGACAGTGGCAGTCTGGGTTTCGAATGAGGTGCGGATCAAAGCAGATTTGCTACAGAGAGTGGTGACAAATGGACACCAGGAGGTTCTGAGAGTATTGTTCGAGAACGATGTGGATGAGAAGACGTTTCACCTCGAGAAGATCCTAGTCCGGGAAAACCTCAAAATCAAAGACCTGCTCTTGAAAGATGCAGTAGAGCACGGGCAGGACTCCATAGTCAGATTGCTGCTTGAGCAGGGAGCTGACATGGATGTTTACAAATCTGGCTACCCCTGGAACCGCGACAGACCACTCATGGCTTGGGCATCGATGAAAGGACACCTCTCGACAGTCAAACTCCTTCTTAGGAACAAAGCTGATGCCGATCCACGAGGAGGCTATGTGCCTCTGGTGTCGGCAGCTTATTCGGGACATGAGGACATTGTCAGATTGCTGCTCAAGGCGAAAGCAAACATCAACAGAATCTGCAAATTTTCCTTTCATACCGCCCTGTCCGCAGCAGCATCCAATGGACACACGGCAACCGTCAAGTTGCTGCTGGACATGGGAGCTGATACCGACCCATGTCGTGAGCGAGGCCACACTCGTCCACAAGGCGGTTCTCGTCACGATGAACTTTGTGCCGTGCCAATCGTTGCGGCGGCGAAAGGTGGATATCAGGAGATTGTCAGACTGCTGGTAAAAAACAAGGCCATCATTGACTCCGTCATGGTTGACACGCGCGACACTGGTGAATACCTAACGGCCTTGAGTGCTGCTGCTAGAAACGGGGACTTGGAAATGGTCCAGTTCCTGGTTAAAAGCGGTGCCTGTTTGGCACCCAAACCTATCTACGGCGAACATGTCACCTTCCCACTTGAATCAGCAGCCCGGTTCGGCCATGAAGCGGTCATCAACTTCTTGCTCCAAGGGAGGACGGACGTCAACTTGCCAATCTGGGGGGCTTCATTAACAGGGGCAGCACGGCACGGACACACAAAGGTGGCTGAGTTACTTATTCGAAAGGGTGCTCATGTCGATCAGCCCACGACAGATTCACCCATCGCTGCAGCAATCCTTAAACGGCATGATTCCATCATCAAACTACTGATTCAAAACGGATGCAGCGCGAACGCCATGTCTATAAACGTGTACACTGCACTATCAGCGGCAGCCTACGTCGGGGACGTAGATACAGCTCAGTGGCTTATCCTTGCAGGAGCCAAGGTCGATCAGCCGACTAATTATCCCCCAATTTACGAGGCGGCTTCCCAAGGGTATGACAAGATTGTCAAACTCCTGATTCAAGGTGGAGCAGACGTCAACTCTAGGGCTACCGATCAGTACAACTGCCTCATACGAGCAACCCAGAGGAATTTCTATGAGGTCGTGAAGGTGCTGGTCGAGTGCGACGCTGACGTCAACGCAAGGGGATATGTTGGAGAAACGGC
The DNA here is from genome assembly GCA_003947015.1 of Fusarium sp. AF-6. NCBI lineage: Eukaryota > Fungi > Ascomycota > Sordariomycetes > Hypocreales > Nectriaceae > Fusarium > Fusarium sp. AF-6. Next base: position 18,506 of record NKCJ01000190.1, read on the forward strand.
AATCGCCACTGCAGCCAAGAATGGTAATCTGGATATAATGAGGCTGCTGATTAGGTATGGAGCAGATATCAACGCAGCGGGCCAATTACAAGAGAAAGCCATCGTGACAGCACGTCGGACTGGAAACGACGATATGTTGGCGCTACTAGTGGATGACGGGTTGGAAGTCTGTCCTACGAGCGGTTGAAATCAGGCTGGTTCCATCGATTGCTCCAAGAGTCGCTAGGAGGCAATGGCATTGTTCGCTATCGGAGGAGCTAAGCAGCAGCACTATGTAGATAAACAAGAGTCGCGCCTCCTTTTCTTTTGGGCCACAAGACAAGAGTATTGGAGCACTAGGGGTGGCGAACCACGTCTGATAATGTCAAGTAGCTGTGATGTAGGCCTTCTTGTGTTCCTCGCTACCCTAATTTCGGTTGGATATCTCTCGTAAGGTGAGGCTCCCCATACAACCAAGGTAGTTTCCGAATTAAAGCTCCCTTTCCTACCTATTTAGCGACCCCCCTCCCCCGTCAGTCATTCCTCCTAACGGGAATAGCCCCCAAGTAAAGGGAAGACCATACATTACTACCTGCAACTTGATATCTAATGGAGGGTAGAAAGATAAGAAATATCCTTCCGGGGATAAGGAAAGGTGTCATCTTGTACAGAAGACGCACCTTTCCATCTGATTCTTTGTGGCTATTGCCATAGAAGTAAAAAAAAAATCAGGTTCTGGTCTTTTACGGTATTGGGTTTTGATACCGTCATGTATTGATAGCTGTGTTTTTTTGTTGTTGTGGCTGTTGGCTTTGACATCATTACAGCCTATAATTAAAAAAAAAAGATAAGAAAATTCTGTCAAACACATGACCAGTATTGCATATTTTCCGCTGCATTGCTTATGCTCAGTGACAAGATGCAGGCGAATCTAACGAATCAGCACGCACATAGAATATGCACTTTCAACTAACAACCATTAGATTATTAGGTTGTCTTGTTGATGCCTATGCTGAGTTGGGCCCTTTAATGATTCGCGCCGCTCGGCGATTCTTTGATCAGATACTTGGGAATTTCATCTCCTTGATTTCTCGTGCCATAGGCTCTGACAGTTCAACCTTAGCTAACATGGCAGAAACCATTTGGAAGGTACCTCACCCCCGTCTCCCGCTATCAACAGAAGCGATGACCCTCGACATTCAGGGACATCCTTGCTGAATCATTTCCCGAAGGAGACCGAAGCCTATGAGGCTCGAAAGATACATGCTAGATGGCTTAGCTCTAACCGCCCTTTGTACAAGACATTCGAGCCCTGGAACCGACAATACACTGATCCTGCTCTGTATATCAAGAACGAGCTCCCAAAATTCGAGTGTTTCCAGAATACCAGCTGCCAAGGCGCGAAAGACAGATTCCAACACGTCGCCCCTCCTTTTGAGACAACTGACTGTCCGAACTTGCGAGATTGGGCGTTGAACGTCATGTCATGCTTCATTGCCCATCCTGGCGCCCTGCCAGAGAATTCGGCGCTCTGGTCTGCTGTGGCGTTCTGCAGAAGCTTTTTGGATGAAATCGTGAACCTGCAGCGCAAGACTCGTACATTGGGTCCCAGCATCATGGGGATTTGCCGCATGTTTAAATGGATCTACGGCCTGAGTATTGGGGATTCTGAGTGGGCGTCCCGCCGAGTGTTGGAGCATATTTTGGGGCAGCACACAGTCACAACATTTTCCATGCGCGAAAACGCGCTGGAAATACCCAAAGGGGTTTGTCTCTATCGGTTTTGGAATCTCGCCCTATAGACTCCTCGCGGAGTTGAGGAGCTTGTCCCCCTGAAGGCCATGCTACGTCAGTTCCGTCTCTCAGATCGCCATCTTGAGAGGCATCGCCATTGCACCGTCCAGGTCTGTGTGCAAAATGACGAGAACACCACGGCCGTCCCGCAGCGTCACTTATGTCGCGACCCGGATGGCTGCCCTCTCATCTCTGGCATACAACACTCATCTGGCTTGGCGAATACCGTACCCTTCAAAGCAATTTTCCAGTGAGGGCACTTGTCTCTTTGGCTGATATTCAGTGGCGAGGTAGAAGCGTTCCCACCTTTTAATATTACAGACCCTTGCGGGTTGTAGTCGAACTTGATATTCTGCGTACCTTTATCAGGAACCTTGTTCATCACTCCATTTCTCTTACGCCCTCAACGCTCCATCCATAGCTGCTTAGAAAGCCTAAGCCACAATGCAGCAGAGCGACCTTGACGAAAGCATATACAGTGCAGCAGTCACCTGTTTAGACGTCTTTGATCTCTACCTGAAATCTCCAGGGATCACTGAACCACGTCGCGATATCGCCGAGGAACTCCGTGGCCGATTCAATCTCTGGGCTGCTTATGCGGGGGCCTTTGCTGCTCCGAAAGCGTCGCTTGACGCCCGCTTGGTCGCACACAGTGATATTAGGGACATGGTCCTCGAGTTGCTGGTGATGGTACAGAGAAATGTTATACAAGGTGTGACCATACTTCTTAATCCTGCCCTATCGTTACTATCGATGCTCAACTGACGTTGACCTAGAATTACGTCTAAACCGCACTATACCACAACTAGATGCCGATAATGTGGAAGCGGCCGACGGCGAGCCGCCGCTGTTACTGGGTCTGAATGCCGTTGATGCCGCTCTCAGTCGACTCCATTCATTGGCAGTTGCGATCCGCCGATCTGCGGCTAGAAGCTATCGACAGAAGGTGACCCTCACTCCTCCGTCCGGAAATACGGAAGGGCTTTGCTACACTCAGTTTGTCAGACGTCGATTCCCACATGCTGGGGACAGCCTCATAGAGCATCTGGGAAAATCAGTGCATATCAGAGGCAGAGCGATGTTTTATCAGCAGCGACACAACAAGAAGATCGCGGAGAACAGAGAGCGAGAGGACACAGCTGTGCCGGCCATGTCCGAGAACACTGAGCCAACGATTGAGGACGGAGGGCCAGAGGACTTGACTATGAACGCAAATCCAATGTCCGAGACAAATGTCTCAAACATCGACAGACAGGACCTCCATCGCCGAGTGAAAATAATAAAGCCCTCGTTATCTCATATCAGCAGGGACTCATCCATTCAAGAAAGTCAAGATGACAAGTTTGATTATCCCAAGATACCCAGGACGAAAGAGACAGGTGATGACGTTCCTTGTCCCTTTTGTTGTGAACCGCTGAAGCTGTCTACTCTAACAGAGAAGGAATGGAGGTATGTGATGCCTCCATCGTGACGACAAGATGAATCAGCTGACCTCATTATAGAGATCATGTAGACCGTGATATGGAGCCGTACGTTTGCATATCTGAAGAATGCAAAGAGCCCCTTCAATTTTTCGTCCATTCGCAAGACTGGAGAGACCACATGCAGAGGATGCACACTCTCGATTGGGCACGAAATGTGTACACAACGACATGGCATTGCGATATGGACCATGATCATGTTCCCAAGGATCGTGACATGAGGGACTTCAACGAGAAGGGCGACTTCATCAAGCATCTATCCAAGGCACATGGAGAAACACTCACGAGGCCACAACTGCTGGCACGAACCAGACGGAGTCGAACGACAAGGATTCGAGATCCTTTCACTTGCCCTCTTTGCGACTGCCAACCCGAGGATATTACTCCACAGATTCCGGAAAAGCCATACGACTTACTATCGAAACACATCGCAAGACATTTGAAAGCCCTCGCATTTCTTTCTCTGTCGTATTTGGACTTTGATCAGGACTTCTCAGAGTCATCAGGGTCAGGGAATCAGCTCTCCCAAAAAGACGGAGTGGATAGCGCAAACGCATCCATTCGTGACGAATCATTCGACGATATTCTTCCAACGGTAGTAAGCGAGAACGAAAGGGTCGTTGACGGCCAGACCTTCATTGAGCCCCGAGAATTAAACAATCCAGTCACCTGGCCCAGGAGACTTTTGCGAGACTTTCCCGAACGCGACGACACCCTGGAGAGCTTCGCAGCTGCTATTAAGAAGGCCGGTAACGAGGTGGGCATGGATTCACGTATTACGGACTGGATCACCCCGGTCAATTATGGTCCTCAGCAGGCGTACCACCTCAGCATGCGAGTGCCAGGGACCGACCAATGGTTTCTAGAAATGGCAGAATTCCAAGCATGGCTGCAAACGGCCAAGCAGACGCTGTTTTGCCCCGGATTTCCCGGCGCAGGGAAGACGATCATCACAGCATCTGTGATCGAGTACCTCCATTCGAGATTTCGAGATCGCAAAGACATTGGCATCGCGTATATCTACTGCAACTTCCAGCAGCAAGATGAGCAGAAGGCCGAAGACTTGCTCACGAGCGTGTTGAAGCAGCTGGCTCAGAGACAGTCTACGCTATCTGCCGAGGTGAAAGATCTTTACAACCGACACCAGAAAAGCCGGACGATACCATCACTTGAGGAGACCTCAAGAACTCTGAATTCCGTGGCTGCCACCTATTTGAGAGTCTTCATCATCGCCGACGCACTTGATGAGTGCAGGACTGACAGCCTGAAGAGGTTCCTGGAAGAGGTTTTCAAACTTCAAGGCAACACTGGAGCAAACATCTTCGCTACTTCCAGGCCCAGCGAGGAGATCTCAAACTGTTTTAGCAAAGGCCTTTCTCTGCCGATCTTTGTAACTAAGGCAGATATTACGGCAGATATTACGACTTATCTGAACGCTAGAATCCTGCCCCTGCTATCCGAAACTGAACACATGCTTGTTCTTCAAGCTGGACAGGCACATGGAGTTTTAGAGGGCGACAGCTTCATTCTATACCCCTCAAGAGAAGCCAGCCAAACTACAGGATCCCAAGACAACACCATAGTTGCTACTGCTACGCAGATCCAGCCACTTACATCGACACTGGTTCTAGAGCAAGCCGTTACCTCGACAGATCAGGAATATTCAGTTGCGGAACCTCAAACTCGCCAGGTCCAGGATTATGCGGTAAACTTGGACGCAGATATTGTCAATCAGGATGAGGGGTTATCAGCCCTTTCCAAACTCTCTCTTTCAGACAATGATAGTACGGACAGACGATGTTTGTCTTTTTGCGTCACGGCAATCGAAAGCGAATACAAGATATCGGACATCTCCGGCCAAGAAGTAAGGCATTTACCGGTTATGCGAAGAGACTGCACCAGCTCAGATGACATTTCCGCCGTTTTGGAACACTTGGCAAGATACGAATTCGTGAAGAACATTTCGAATCCCTCCACAAAAGACGGCTTTCTCTCTGTCGATGTCAACATCATCACCAGGACGGGCAATCGTTTCGGCCCAGGAAGTGTCATAGATATTGAAAAGGACGGCAGCAGGGGATACATGTTTGAGTTGAGGGTAGAAAATACGGGCAAAAAAGACCTCTACCTTCATTTCTTTAGCCTTGGCCCTTCATGGCAGATTAAAAACATCCTCCGTGGGAGCTTTGAGATCCTACGACCTATGGACCAAAGCCGAGGACTCTCGGGTCGGTTTTCCAAGAAGCTTAGGACCGAAGTACCGGACGAAATCAGGGACAGGGGCTTTAGATCATGTGATGACTTCCTGAAGGTTCTGGTCACGTCTCAGCCAACATCTTTCGACATATTTGAACTACCCAAGATTGGAGAAGCTGGGAAGAAGGAATCTCTGACGCTGAGTGGGAAAACTGAGGGGGGTGATGATCAAGAATGGGCGTCTTTTAACTTTCATTTACGGACCAGTTTAAAACCAGGGCCCTAATCAACACGACAAGGGTGGATTGTGAAATTTAGTGACCCATTCTTTGAGTTCTTCAACTCTTAATAATACGAATCCGCCTTGCTTTTAGTATCAAAGACAGTCACCTCTATAATAGCCTCAGTGAAAGTCACAAAGTGATAAAGTGATGCTAAACAGACGACGAAGTCTGGCAAAGGAGATAATTTGGCCTACTCGTCGTACTTCTTGAGAGACCCCTTTTACGGTTGCTTAAGTTGGCTCAACGACACGAAGCAAGACTTGCAAACTTCAACATAAAACAACAATAAACTCCCACCGTTCGTTTCATCATTGGTCTGAGTTGGCATCGATATCAATATCAAAGAGGGTGATAGGAGGACGCAGTGTTGAAATATAAGAACCAACAGTGCTAACCCTTTTAATTTTAATACACAGGACGTCCCGGTGTGTAACACTCCTCGATCTTCTGGCTCAGTTATCGTGGGATTCAACTATAACAAAGAGTACATTTATTAACACTCCTCAGATACCCTAGACTCTACACTGAACTAATACGAGCTTAGGCCCACATGACAGGCATCTTTCCTCCGCTTAGGTCTGTCTGAGCTTGCGGGGAGAATACGGTAATTCCTCAGGAATGCGACACTGGGTGTAATACGAAAACGCAGCAGGTAACCACGAGAACCTCAGGTTCTTTGGCAAATGATTACTTCAACAGGTTCAAGGCATGTACAGATGTGAATTTAAGCTTAGAACTAAGTACAGAAGAACAATCAAAAGCGCACGAGCCGCGAATGACGAAATGGAGGCTTCTCATCACAACATCTTCACAACGAATCCTTGCTACCACACGCAGCAGCTTTAGTCGGCCTCAGCGCCCTGAGCACCACACTTCTTCTCGCAGTAATAAGTAAACTGCAGCAAAGTTAGAAATGTTCCTCATAACATGCACCATGATCTTACCTCATCGCCACCAATGTGACCGTTCTTCGAGTTGCAGATGATGCCATCCTACAGACAAAGTTAGAAGAGATGTGATGGCAGAAACAAGAGTTGAGACTTACAAAGGTGCAGTCGGGACACTTGTCCCACTTCTTGTTGCCAGTGTTGCGGTTGCGGTAGTAGTTGCAAGCACACTTAGTGGCGTCAGGGAGAACTTCGTAAGAAGTCTTCCAGTTGTAGCTGGGGCTCCAGGGGGTGCCACCGATGGGAGAGGTCTTCCTGTTGGAGACACAGGCAGCAGAGCGGTGAAGGTCGGCGTTGGCACTATGAGGAGGATAAACTGTTAGCTTCTTGAGGACAACAAGGGAGAAGGGACGGAGAGCTTGACGAACCCGCTGGCGGCCATGAGGACCAAGGTAGTGAGGATGGAGAACTGCATGATGATGGAGATGCTAATGAAGCCTTTAAGGTGTAGATAGAAGAAGTTTTGTGTGTGATGAGGATTGAGGAGGATGCTGGTGTAGTGATCTTTTATAGACGAGCCCGTAACCCATGTCTCCCATCCAGCAGCCATCCTTCTATCATCCAGCCCCCACGACACAGTCGGTAGTCGGTAAGAGCCGAATTACCGTGATGGCCATGATCTCTCCCTTCTTCCAATCTTCTCTCGGACCGACAGACAGCTGATCTCTACACCAAGACAGACGACTATACTCGACTCGCACGTGGATAGAGTTTGAGCCCTGGTTGGAGATAGCATAGCGCATTGAATTATACATGCTTGATTCAGAAGGTAGATGCCGAATAGCATCACATGTGGTTATCCTGGTGGGGCGAGGATGCTTTGACATGCCTGCCGAGAGACGAGACTTTTCCCAGATAGTAGAACTCGGAACTATAGCGATGCTAAATTTCCACGAGCCAGGTGTCATTGGGCTCACAAACCCTTGTTGCTGTCATGGCGTAAAAGGCTTCCATTGTGGGACTCGGCAAGAGGTCTAGAAGCCCCCCCAGGGTCCCTTATACGAATTTCTGTTTCACGCGAAGATCCAAACAGGGAGGTGAACCAGGCATAGCGCGTTACCGACGAAACTCTATTAAAATGACAATGCACACACACGTGCTTCTTTCTGATAGAATTGGGCGCGTAGATTGCAACTCGTGCCAAGATGACATAGGTTTATTCCTATCTTGAGCGTGGGGTGGAGTGATATACGATACCTTGTGGGATCATCGTCGGTGTGTTGATTGAGAGAATCATGAAAACCCCTCACGGGGTTCGCATGAATGTGTACGGCAATTGAGATGGCTCAGTGTAAGGCCCCTGTCACTTTGGCAAGTCGACAACAAGACTCTCAACAGCATGAAGTTCCTCACGGTGAAGGATAAATAGCTGGGCAATTCCACGGCTCTTGGAAGGAAAGTCATCACCTCAACTCGCAGTCTCTGCAGCCTTCTTCCTCACAAGTCCCTCTTACAATATTCCAATCGTTTTCAAAATGCATCACTTTGGCCTTGTTGGCTTGTTCCTCGCTTCCGTAGTTGGCGCCATGCCTCTCGAAGCTGAAGCCGGAGGCTTTCCCGGCGCCGTCGAATGGACTTCGGGCTATGAGCTCAAGTCCACCGATGTCATCGTTCCTGTCGATGGCGTTGGTAAGTTCCAACTCTGGGTCTTGATCTTTTGCTACGTTCATCTACTAACAGTTTTAAAGAGTACGTTGTCAAGGAGGATGTCTACCTTGCCTCACTCAAGGCTGCCGGTATCAAGATCGGTGCTCCCGAGCTTGATCCCTCTTGGGTCTCTTATAACGCCTCTGACATTCCTGACCTTGAGGATGCTGAGGCTTCTGAGGGTGGTCACAAGAAGCGTGCCTCTTGCGACAACACCAACTACATTGTCACCGACAAGACCGAGACTTTTGTCGACTGGGACATGCAGATGTCCCCCGTCGTCTGCGCCGTTGGCGACATGGACATCAGCGTCTCCTCTGGCTACAGCATCTCCAACACTGTCGGCGGTAGTGCCGGCATCGACATCAAGTTCATCAAGGACCGTCTCGGCTCATCGCTCGGCATCAACTACAGCCGCACCTGGACCACCCAAACCTCTGTCATCACCAAGGGTACCGTCAAGAACGGAAACTGCGGTGTCATGATCACCAAGCCCATCACAACCCGACGATCCGGCCGTCAGTTCCGTGGCTGCGTTGGATCTGCTAAGCAGATTGGTACTTGGTATGCCGACAGCCGCAAGGATGGTAGCTACAACGGGATTAAGTGGATCGAGGGAGCCATTTCCATGTGTGTCAAGCGGGGAAACAACCCTCCCCTGTCTCGCTGCAATGGACAGGGTAACTTCCGTTAAGGCGAGTTGCTTGCAAGGATCAAGGTTGAGGGGTTTAAGTGCACTTGACTTCTCCTCAAACTGAGCTCGGGGATCCAAGGTTGAAGGCGAATTTATAGCAACCAATGGATGTAGATGTATTTGTAGGATGGAACTGACTGGGTCTCGGCTAATGCTTGGTTTTCAAAGCCCCAAGGCCGGGTTGCATTATAAATAGATCATGTTCCTTTTGACTATTGACCCCTTAAATAATCTCGTGATGTGTTGGTATACCCTGTTTCAAAGAGTTCATTTTGTAAAAAGTTATCTACCGTGCTATCACACGTCTTCTCTACCGGTATCATGACCGGTGGCCGCGTGAACCGCGGGGTCTGAGCGAGCTGTCATGCTACCATGTTGCCGGGAAGGGTTAAACAATCTGTGGGCCTCGCCGATCGCAATTTAACATCACGCAACTAACCGAAATAGTATCGACCTTTCAACAACCCTACTGGGCTGAACCGTCGTCTGGCTCTTCACTCATAAAATCGTTATCAAAAGTGCAAGACTCTTCCCCGACGGTGATAGCAACAATGCGGGAGCAGTCCAGGCCAGATCTCCTCTCATAGAAGTCTGGAAAGAAACACACACCCGGTTGCCAGACCTCGATTGTATGAGGGATAGAGTCTGAAAATGTTTCAGGGGGAGATGCGCCTCTTCTGCTGCCCCCCTCGTATTCTTTGTCCCGGGCAGCCTTTTCCGAAAATGTTTCAATCATCTTCGCCACATCCTCGTGGCCACTGAGTCTCGCCCAATGGGCAGGTGTCTTGCCGTCCATGCCATCCTTGGCCTCTCTTGGGGCTCCATGTTCGAGCAGAACTCTGATCGTTTCCACGCGGCGTCGGCTTGCAGCACTGTGGAGGGGGGTTACTTTGTTAAAATCTGCTTTCCCTGGATCGGCCCCTGCGACGATAAGCTTCTTGATGATTGTAACGTGGCCACGGATAGCCGCTGCATGAATGGGTGTCCCCCCAAACCTGCTTCCGGGAGCATTGATGTCTTCCCCACTTGTAGATGATCCAAGAAGACACTCCACTGCCTCATCAAGTCCCAATGAAGCAGCGTAGTATAACGATGTTGCATGTCTCGGGTAGACGTTCCATTTGAAGGGCGAATCTGCGTTCAGGACTTGAACCCAAGACATGAAGTTGTCACTTGCATCTGGAGCAAACAGGTTCATTGTCAGGTTTAGAACCTCATCGTCAGCTGCCGCTTTGCGAGCATGATAGAACCAGTACTTTGTGGCATACTGAAGCAGTGGGAATTGTTCCAGCCTGGACAGGTACTCCTCTTCCGTGTTTGAGGGCCCAACAGATAGATTGGAGAGCAACAGATAAGTGAGACAATCTTGAGCCAACTCCCTGTGACTCATATTGGGATCGAGGGCAAATGGCGTAGTTGCGGGGTTGTTCCCAATCTCGGAGGAAACAAGGTAGTCTCGTACAGAAAGATGAGACAGTGCAACGTAGCCATCTGGCGAGGCGGAGATGAGGCTGCTCCCGAGGAGTAAAATATCCTGGGGACTGCGTAGTCGATTCTCATCATCGATCACCTTTTGACCCTTCTCGATTGCCAGTGCTTCCCACAGTTGGTGAAGGGTCAGGGGAACATTAGAAAAGGCTAGCCAAGTCATAATCTTCCTCACAAGCACAACATCCGTGGGAGAACATTGGACTAGAAGCTTCGCATATGTCTCGCTCAGACCTTGTGGTAGTGTCTCCAGAGACTTCTTGATGTCCCTGATAGTGCGGCAGTGGCTGAGAGAGTCCAGCTGGCATGCTGCCCATTGAAAACTAGAAGGAGCATTAGCTAAGCGCGATTAATGTCCTATTCCTAAGTCCCCTACCTTCCCGTTGACTTTGACGATAGAGAAGATGAAACAAGGCTGTAGACGTCGCATGATAGCCAGGCCAAGTTTTGGTCGCAACTCAGCCTTTTCGCGACATACCGTTCGATATCCTGATCAATCTGAGGAACGTGATTCTCAAGAGAGACCCGACGAACATCTGACAGTGTATTCTGAAGAGCAACATCATTCCTGCTTGACACCAAGGTATTGAGCCAGGATGACGAGTCTGACAAAGAAACCAAGATCTCAGCGAGAGCTTTGGTATCTCCAACTTCATCCATGCCGTCGATGAAGAGATAAGTTCGCCGTTTCGTCGACAGTGCCTTGATTGTCTTGGATATCATATCAATAGTGGGTGACTGGCCCCAGCCTTGCTCTGTGCTTGTCCGGAATGAACTCTGCAGTTCATTGGGAAAACACCTGGTTTGAGTGCACATTTGACTCAGGAGGGCTCCCATAATTTTAACCAGATCTTGTGTATCTGGGTTACGGAAGTTGCAGTACACGAAGGCGCAAACCGGTTCTGCTTCATCGACAGGGGCGTGGCAAGCAGTCGACTCAATGATGTGACTCCTTCAACGGGGAGTATTAGTAAAAGAAAGCAGACTACCATGGGAGAACCTACATCATGACGGTTTTCCCGGAACCCGCTAGAGTAGATGTTAGCAACGGGGAACTTTAACGTGACCTTGAAGAGACTTTGTGCCGTGCTCGAGTAACTGTACGTACGTGGACCAGAAAGCCATAGAATAGAGTTCCTCTCCTTCAGCCAAGTTTGGAAATCTTCCCCACTCTGAAGCCATTCCGATGTCCCAGGCTGGTGGGAAGATTGCGCGAGTACGTAGTCGTGAGCTGGCTTCAAAGGTGAAAGCCAATCTAAGATCGCCTTTTGTTGTTCATATAGCCCTGTTAACAACCTTACTTCTTTTGGTATAGTGATAATCGGGCTTACTTAGTTGAGCTGTGCCAATGTCCCTAGATAGGCCATCTAGCCACCCCAACGACTTGTCCATCTTGCTGTTCAGAGACATGGATAGTCGTTCAACATTGTGGATTTTGAGTCTTTAACGTCGAATCATCAGTACTGTGGCTTTTCCCTTCCTGAGCGCTCTTCATATTCCCAACTTACGAGTTATGGGAGCTGATTGCAAGATTCAAGGATGCCTTGCATCTCTGTAGACTTAGAATTGACTCTTTGGCTTCGTCACCCTTCAACCGCCAAGCCAGTGTTTGAAGAAGTGCTTTCCGTCTCAAACCAAGAACCTCTTCAACATCTTGTGGTTTAATCCTGCGCTCAACAGCCTGAAGCTCAGCCAAACAAGTCGCTATCACAGGTTTGATAGGGTCGTCCGTGTCTTCGGAAATTCCCGGTCGATCTGATTTTTTATCCACGATAGACTCGACTGTTTCCATCAGGTTTCGAAGGGTGCGGACTTCGTCGATTATTTGGATCAAAGTCCCTGGAATCTTTCGCATTTCAGTCCTCACGCTGTAGCAGTGGGAAAGGATGGAGCTGGCGACTTGCAACGATGCAACAACCGCCGTCGTTATGCTGAGGGGATCCATGCTAGGTGGTGACTTGTAGTCGGTGGTCTCGGAACGCCGCCGGGGGGATTCAAGGCCGCTGAATGATTTGCAAAGCTCCAAGACCTGTAGGATGTTCTTGGCCTTGCTTACCTATTTCCTATCTGGGAAACTGTAGACGTACATGACAGAGCCTCGTTTGCGACTTTAGCTATTTTTGAGGATTGTAGCAATCAATTCCACCAGAGCCAGAGCCTGGTGAGTTCGTTGCATGCACACGCGACTTGTGGAGGCAGTGCTTACTATAAGTAAGGCTGATGAGGCCATCCCTGCAGTCTTTGTGCGCCACCACCTTGAAGAAATGAGGGTGTCGAAAATGCAACCACTCTCGCAAATCACATTCACATGAAAGAAGCCCTCACGCCCGAGTAATGAGCTGACTTGAATCGAGCCAGTATGAGGAATATAATTGCTGCAAGTAAGCGCCCGGGGCGTTATTGGGGAACGATAAGGGGGCATTGACTCAGCCGGGGAGCTCTCAGTCAGAGCCTACATGAGTTGCCAAGACATTCTTGCAGCCTGATTCCATACAAAGTACCGAAGCTGCCGAAGAGTGTGTACTAAAGTAGGTACCCGCAAGTCGATCATCAATATTCTAGCTTGGTTATCCCGGCTTCAACTGTAACAAAGAGCGCATTTCCAACCCACCATAGCATCATATCCCAATGCTAACACAGTGGCCTTTTTTCTAGCATTCCTGCTGCCTACGGCCGAAGACTCATACCTATATGCAAGTCGATCATCATAGCCTAGTTCTTCCAGCCATACATTATGCAGGCAGCAATGTCTAGGCTATTGTGATTTTGTCTCAGCCGCAAATGGAATGCCTGGACCTAATTAGAGGCGATGAGCTCAGGGGTGAGACACTGGCCACCCTCATTGTCATGGAATCAGCTTCCTTCAAAGGTACAGCCCCTGGCGCCCCTAGAGGCGGCAAATAATAAGCCCCAGACTTCTGTGAGGGATACCTTTCCACAGCTAGCCACATTTCCTCGACAATGGATGGATGGGGGCGGATTAAGTCTCGGCTCAGTAAAGGGTACCAAGTTCATAAAACAACCTCTCCCTACGAGCTACCTAGTCATCATATCACGTCAGCAAGTATTTAACTGCCTGCCTTGCCATGAATCTCGAGTCTCTTGCTCAGCTCAAATTCCAGTGCCAAATCGTCCATCATCTTCACCTTCTGCAACCTTTGAGTCACTGCAGCACTGTCATGTTTAAGTACCCTATTCATCCAGACTCTTTGGCTACATTCAACACGTTCATACACCCGCAAAAATGGTTTTAAGAAGGTCACGAGGTCTAGTTAAACCGGATCAGTTATCGCAACCAGCAGACCTCTGCGACTCACGAAGCACTCTGACGCCCGCACCTGAGCCCTCCATTCCGATGGAAAACTACCCAGCACGAAAAAGCCTTACACACTCGAAGATAGTGATCCGGACAGTAGATCCTGAAAACCCTACTCCAGCTGTCGGGGTACACCCGGCTGTCGACGACACTGATGTCGAAGATTCAAACTCGAAGATACCTCGGCTTAATCGACTTATAAACAGTCAATATGACTACGCAAATTGTCCCTTGCCTCAAGATCATCTCCGGATTCTCTTGCTCAAGCCTAGCGAAGACAAGAACAGTCCTATCATTGTCAAGCTTCAATCATTTTCCATTGCTAAGATTCAGCAACAGCAAGAAGCTCATCAGTTCACGGCCCTGTCTTACCATTGGGGCACCGACAAAGAAAGGAAGAAGATCTTCGTCGACATAACGCCCGACAGCGAACCATCAGTGGGTGATTCATCCACTACTTGGAAGCGTCGGTTCAAGTCAATCCCGGTGAAAGCCAACCTGCATGCGTTCCTCCAAGTGTTCCGACAACCAAACAAGGAGGTTGGTCTCTGGGTGGACAGAGTCTGTATCAATCAAGCCGACAATGAGGAGAAGGCAGATCAGGTATCCAAGATGAGTACCATATACTCCATGGCAGCCAACGTCGTCATTTGGTTGGGGCCAGCAGATGAAGATGGAAAATCAGATGGAGCAATCAACTTTATTCGTTCTTTGCTGAACGAAGATGTGAGAGAGAAGCTCAAGGATGACAAGCATGCCACGCAGTGGTCAGACCTACTATCACTCATACGCCGCCCATGGTTCTCGCGTCGCTGGGTCATCCAAGAGATTGCCCTGGCCAGGAGAGCCGAGGTCCGCTGCGGTTCCGAGAGGATCCACTGGCTTGATTTTTCCCATGCCGTCAGCATTTTCGAGCTTCACTTTGATAGTATTCTCAAGGTCATCAAGGGTAGACAGGATCTGGAGCATTCTCTCGATGGAATCAACGATATGAAGCCATTAGGTGCCCGAATCCTTGTCAATGCCCTATCCAACATGTTTCAACGACATACAAACGGCACCATCCACAGCCCACGACAGGGCCTAGAAAGCCTCATCTCATCTCTATCTACCTTTGAGACTTCGGATCCACGGGACACCATCTATACCCTGCTAAACCTCGCCCAGGAAACCTTTGGGCTCCCTTCAGATGACTTGGCCAGGAGAGGATCGAGGCAAAGGGAGAATGGGGCCAATCCTCCTCCTCCTCCTCCATCCCCGGACTATTCCAAAAACCTACTGGATGTATACACAGACTTTATGAAGTGGTGTATACAGAAAAGTGGCTCGCTCGATATTCTGCTTCGTCACTGGGCTCTTCCCGAAGTCAAGAAGAAGCCGAATCGATTCTACCCAGATCTCGTAGAATTACCATCATGGGTTACGACAGTCCACAAGTCAGCCTATGGGCCCCAGCAGAAGGGCTTTGGTGGTCGAAAAACAGGAGACAGCTTTGTGGGCTCGCCAGAGACTCGCTGTTACACCGCGTCACTGGATTTAACCCCTGTTGTACAGTGGGGGAGAGATGTGCCTCCAACAATGTCATCACCCAAGCATTTCGTTCTCTCCAAAAAGGCCAAACGTCTTCAATCGCATCTACTCCCGAAGAAGGGGGCTCGTCGAATTCCACGGCCTGAACAAACGCTAAGTCGTCTCCTAACCGTCCACGGGTTTTGCATTGGAAAGGTCTCAAGTCAACACCCAATGTCTGAAGGGGTTATCACAAAGGGGGTTTTGGCGGCTCTGGGCCACGACACGGCTCAATCCAAGGTGGAAAAGGTCCCAGATGCTCTGTGGCGGACTTTAGTTGCTGACCGTGGCCCCGACGGTAAAGCACCGCCCCCCTGGTATTACAGGGCATGCATGGAGTGTCTCGTAGCCAAGGGTAACAACGGCAACCTTGACACGAAGCGCATTCTTAGACGGAAGCCAACAAAAATTCAGGAAGACTACCTGAAACGGGTACAAGCAGTGTGCTGGAACAGGACATTTATTGAATGTGATGGTGTTGATAGGAGCGAGCTCTTCGGGCTTGCACCATTCGACGTCAAAAGAGGCGACCTGGTCTGTATTCTGCACGGATGCTCGGTTCCGTGCATCCTCAGACAGACTTCTTATGGGAGTTGGGGTGACGCTCCAGAGAATAGGCCTAGAGACAGTGGCCCCAAGGAACCCAGCAACTTCTATCATCTGATTGGAGAAGCATTCGTCCTTGGACAGATGTATGGGGAGGCTCTCATGGATCTTTCAGAAGATGACCTAGAAAGGGTCAGCGAAAACTTTCGCTTAGTCTAGTTTTATGTTAGGTAGTGGATGATAATGGCTGGCTTTCTAACATCCCATCGTGTCTTCTATTTGATAGCATTCAATTGTGCTTATTCACTGGTGAGAGAGTTTCTTTTATTGAATTCAGAATTTCACCGTTGTGCTACTTTTAGAGATTTGTGGTGAATAAGTTCTATCTCATTTTGGAGTTAGAACTGAAGGTGTTGAAGTGTGCTAGTTAGATGGGTGTCTTCACGCCTAAGGAATATGACAATTAGAGGCTTTTTTTAGGTTCGTGGTAATATGAGAAGTGACAAGGGTTGAAGTCTCCCAAAAGGACCAATGTCATTTCTGCAAGTAGGCGCTTGAGGCGTTTTACTCAATGGCGATAGGGGCTGTGATCACACAGCTCTCGACCTCCTCATCACACCCTGATTCAGTACAAGGTACTCCGTCTCTGAGTTAGTAACGGAACTACGCCTCTCGAACAGCAAGGATCTTTTGGGGGGGGGACTCAGCTAACTAGAAGCTTGAGATAAGTGCCAGCCTGGTTCAGCACAAAGTATCAAATTTAGTAACATAAGTAAACACCACCTCTCCCCGAGGAAGAAGAATACGCGCCAGCCTGATGCATTGGATGTACCTCCTAGCCAAGCCAAGTCTACCATACTTCATTTTTTTTCAGAAGACTCACCGCAGCTGCAGCACCTTGCTCTCTTGGCCCTTGATAGCTGCAACCCACCCATGCAGCTCAACAGATACGTCCACAGCCTGCTTTCAGCTTCAACGTCGCTTATGTACGAGCAGGCCTGTATTTGGAACATCATCTGACAGCCAAGGCTGATTGATAACATTTAGTCATGATTATGGCGTCTGTTTGGGGAGATATGAACAGGCCAAGTTTTCACAGCCTGCTCTTGGTGGCTTCATTGTCCATTGCGCCTTTATCTCGCATGCATCATGTGTACTTCATCAGGACGGCTGACTGTAAATGCTTGGCATGAACCCAGCACTATGATTGCCATAACTGTATGGACCAACTTATAAATTGACTCCCTTTCTGCCATTAATATCTACAATGCTTTCTCAGTAACAGCCAAACCCAAAAATTAACGAGGCAAACCCTTTCGCCAGAAACTTCCAGCAAGACTTCTATGGGGACAACTACGATCGTTTACTCCGTGTTAAGGAGAAGTATGATCCCACTGCCAGTCTGTATTCTCTTTCAGGTGTTGGAAGTCATGATTGGGACTATGACTTGGATAGTGGGCTTCTATGCCGCGTGTGACGGGACATGACCTTCACATAGACCCCGTACATAGCTTCAAAGTTTATTTCTTGACAACGACCGGTTTAGACATATCAACTATAAGTTGTTCGTACTCATTTATCATTTGATCCGTCATCATACCATTCCGCCACCCGTGGCCCTCTCAACAAAGTCACCCCAAAGGCTCTCCTTTGCCCATATCTGAATATTATCTCCCAACCCCGGCCCCTGCTCGAGCCTAATTGCGCCCTTGGTAGCAAGCACCAGACACTCAAAGAACATCTTAGTGGCCTCCGCCTTAGTAGCCTGTTCCTCGGGGACAAAGTCTTGGAAGATGGCCGAAGTGCTCTCCCGAACCTCGGAACTTGTAGCAGCCTCGGGTCCAAACTGATCTCGCAAGGCGTAGACGGCGTGTTCGGTAGTTTTCGGGATTGGGAGCCTCTCAGGAGGAATGCCAGGAGGAGGAGGGCTAGCTTCAAAGGCCGGAATCTCCATCATGGTTTCTTCGCTGGGTATGCTCGGCTCGGCAATACCCTCCTCCCCAAACTCAAATGCTGGCTCCTCGCCAATTTCCAGTCTTTGAGACTTTGAGACTCTTTCCTCTGGTTCAACTTCAGCCTCAACTTCCCTGGCTGGACGCTTCCGCGCCAACTGTCTCGCTTCCTGAACAGCATCAAAGGAGAGGACTCCTCGAAGCTCTGGTGCCCAGGCATTACTTCTTCCTTCCATCATAATAGAAGAGACGAAGCCACCGGATGCCTGCATATTCATCAAGATGCCGAGGAGCGGGTCTTGAGGAATAAATCTCGTAGGTCTGGTGATTGCCTCGTGGTCTGTCTGCTGGTCCTGGATTTGGCGACTTGAGAGGGTAATCTCCTCATCCGGCGCCATAATCCTCCGCCTCCGGATACGTTGCTCAGGCCGTCGCCGTATTGGACGCTCCTCCTGGGGTTCGCGTGGTTCAGACAGGCGGAGTTCAGGAATCTCTTCCTCAATCTGCTGGACAACCTCTTCGCTGATCTCAGACAACGGAGACTCGGGAATTGGAGGGGCAGTGATGTCGGCTGGATGGAACTCAAATTCTTCTTCACCCATAGGGAGTTCGCCAAGTCCTACCTCAAAAGATGGCTCAATTTCAGGGCTCTCCTTCTCGGTTGGCCTTGGTTCCAGCTCGCTGACCATTTCCTCCTCAAACGGGCGAGGAGCTGGCGCTTCTCGACCAATCTCAATACCGAAGTCAAGCTCAAGGTCCACGCCCTCCGTGGGCACCACAGCTTCTTCATACATCCCAGTGAATTGGCTCGGGGTCAAAATCTCTGGTAGGGTAATGTCGCGTAGTGTGACTCGACGCTTGGGGCTAACTGGGACAACACCGACATCTCCGATCTGAGATAGGAGCCAGTTTGCATCAGGAGGAGGTGCTAGTTCGAAGCCGTTGTATGGTATCACCTCATTGGGAAGTGTGAGTGTTGCAGGATCGGGATGTTGAAGACTGATAGGCAAATCATGGTCTATGCTTGGTCGGAACGTCTGAGGCCGTCAACATATGCCATAAGATGGAGCAAGCGGGCACAAATACCATCTGCATCATAATCCAAGTATCATCACAATCATCCAGCAAGTACCGTGCCTTGCGTTGATAGATCCGAACAGCTCCGAGTAATAGCTGGCTGCTCAATCGAAGAGCCATCGGCGCCTGGCTCGGTGTGATCATGAGCGCTATGCTATCCGCGATATTCGATTGGAGCACATGTTTCTTTGAAAGCTTGCGTTGGAGGTTGGCGGAAAGCCAGATGCGAGCGAGTGGCCCGCTCTTCTGGAGGAGGGACTCGGAGTAGAACATGATGGGTTGCCGGGCGACGGCCCAAAGCAAAGGGAACAAGATGTGGCAGATGGGGAAGTTGTGTCAGACAAAACCTTGCCACAGAATTATAATATGTTCTGGGTCAGAAGCCTGACGTTGTTTTGAGGGAAAGGAGAGCAGGACAGCAGTAAACAACCACAAGGTAAGGGACAGGAAGCAACGAGGAAAGTTACGGCCTAGGCCTTGTAAATAAAGACGCGAAGCAGACATTTCGTGTCAATGGTAGAAGCAAAGGTGACATTCGTTGAGTGCAACTGACGTCAAACGGCATACTGCGAAGGCTGGCGTGCAGCGTCAAGTCCCTAGCGTTGAGAATGACACTTCCCTCAGTCTCGGACGCTTCGGAAAGTAATAACAATACCTTTCTGAGTTACCAAGAAATAACAAATTCCAACATGTTGCTCAGCGCCCTTTCCTCTCGCGTTGTCTATATCCTTTCTTCTCGTTGTTGACTCAAATTTCATAGCCAGGTTTTTTGAAGTGCAAGTATAAAGTACACTGCATTATTTAATTGAGGTTGGGTCCCATTAAGGTTTGTTAGCTCACTCAGACGCGTTGCATTGGCTGCGTCGCGAAATTGCATCCCATCCCTTGACCGCGACGCGATGTCGTGTCGCGTTCTTTTCGCGTCATGCTGACCCCTGCCATAAATGTGGCTCAACAGGTGAAAAGCCACTTGGATTTGATACATCTGTAGGGTAAGAAGCCATTGGGAACTGGTTGATTAAGGAAAGGACAATAAGATGAAAATCTTTTCTCATTCTTTATGATCAACAAGGTCTCAGGGCTAAATCTGAGTAGATAAAGCTTCTGGTAATAAACTAGGTGTGCTTTCAAGCCACACAATCGCTGCTGTCTGATCGGCTGGGCATGCACCACTGAAATGATCACTCCAGAGACCTGGTTGACTAGGTAGAATTATGATTTCTTCCAAGAACTCTGAGCGAGTAATTGTCTGAAACGGCCAACCTCACGCTCCTATTGCTAAATCAACCACGGAAACCAAGACGACGGCCCGGCCCAACAAGAATGCTACGATGCGAGGCTTTGAAGAGATCTTATGATAGGTATTGAATGGATCATTGAGAAAAGAGACAACAAAACACGTGACCTTTTCAGGCACGGTCTGGAAATACGGGTATCTAACATCCATGTTAACTAACCCCGGTTTGTAGCGAGTTTTCCCCCTAAGACAACACGCTGTTATGACAGCTTACCAGCTCCGTGTCAGCCATGAGGCTACTTAATGCAAAAACCTTCCAATTGGAACAATTCTACGATAATGACATACCCCCTTATGCGATACTCTCACATACATGGACTAAGAATGAAGTCACCTTTCAAGAGTTCTCAACTCTCTCCCGGGACGACCCCAGACTCGAAAAGACAGTAGGCTGCTGCGAGCAAGCTCTCCAGGACGATCTCACCTACGTGTGGGTCGACACATTTTGCATCGACAAGACTAGCAGTGCTGAGCTATCGGAAGCCATCAACTCCATGTACAAATGGTATGGTGACTCTATCATCTGTCATGCCTACCTCAGCGACGTCCATCCGGTTAGCGATGACGCTGCTTTCGGTGAGAGCCGCTGGTTCAAGCGGGGATGGACCCTGCAAGAACTCCTGGCACCCGCATGCATCAAGTTCTTTGACTCCGCGTGGAGGAGCATTGGACAGAAGTACGCCGGGAAGAAGCTGTCCAAAGGCTTCGGACCACCTGCCCTTCGAGAGAGATCAGGGCCAAATGACGACATTTCTCAACAGCTCTCAAAAATAACCAGCATATCGATCCCTACCCTCCGGCATTATGTGGATATCGATAGAGTTTGCGTGGCTGAGAAGATGTCATGGGCCGCTGAGCGTGAGACTACACGCGCCGGGGACATGGCATACTCTTTGCTCGGTATCTTTGGTATCAACATGCCTCTACTATATGGCGAAGGGGGCGAGCGCGCCTTCATCCGGCTGCAGGAACAGATCATCAGTCAGACCTATGACCACACCGTCTTCTCATGGGGCTTTGGCAGTGGACCGACCCATGGTGGAATATTCGCCACCTCTCCCTTGAACTTTGCCGGGGGGCGGCGTGATCGAGCGTGCACGTTTTGGTAGCAAGTCTCACTACACGGTAACAAATCTGGGAGTTCAGATTCGGATCCCCGTCATGACTGTCCGAAATGGTGTTCGGTACGGCTTCTTCGATGCCACAAGAAGAGAGAGGACTGAAGAAGTTATGTGCATCCCACTATACCCAGAAGCAGATAGTGCTGGCGTGGAAGAGGACATTCTTGTGCGAGACACCTGCAGCATGCCCATCTTTGTGGATGATAACTGGCTTCACTTAGCCACGACAAGACAAGTGTATCTTTCCAAGAACCCCTCAGTCGAAGTGGAGGGAAACTGGCGCCGATATACACTATTCGTGGCGAAAGACCTGAATGAGGCCAAATATCTACCCAGAGAATTGCACCCACATGCAACTTTCTCAAGCCTCGACCATACAACGATATATTTCGGTCCTTGGGCACCCGGAGAGGAGAAATTGGCTTTTGCCACATATGAGAGCCCTGACCACCCGGCCTTTCATGTCAAACTTAGCTACGAGGATGACCGCTTTAGTTGCCTTCTTCAACGCCCCGACGACGACTATGCGCTTATAGACCTGTTGAAACCGTCAGATAGTTGTTGGACTGTGAGCAATGACTGGAAGGAAGTTATCAACCTGGGTAGACTTGGCGATGTATCAAGTACAATAGTAAAATTGGGGCCTGATAGCATGCACTGCCTTCTGCGCTTAGCTTCTTCAGAGGGGTCGGGGACACCAGAATCGGAATGATGAGGCTGGTCGTCAATCGGTTGACTTGGACAAATACCCGTATGAATCAAACAATTGCTAGCACTTTCTTCAATACTTTGCCTACCGGGCCGTGAGGACCGAAGCAACTGATTAGGGCTGATTTCAGAGGTAAACTTTGAGGACGGCATGCAAGTTTCCAAGATACCCAACGTTATACGACTATCTTTGCCACAATGTGGGCTAATAGTTGAAGCGAGAGAAGTATATATGGATTGTATCGGTCATGGATAATAATCACAGCCGAGGTTTGACTGTGGCTGGAGATCACGACGATAGGAGAGGGTTTGCAATGAGTGACTTCTTAAATGAGTTTAAGAAGGATATCAGAGTTAGTTTGAGATTTTGTTACAATAGGACATGGCAAAATACACAGAGTGACCCGTCGTCTGAATTCCCCAACAGAGGATCTGCCTTGATCTGCCGACAGTGATGCTAATCTTGGTCACTCCCCGCCCATTTGTCAAGCAAGTCATCAAGCTATTCATCCTCCGCCATAGCCTGTGCCCATGCTTCCCTAAGTTTACGTGTATGCTGCTCGGAAGGCCGCTCGGACCAAGGGCCCAGATATGAGGCGTTCTGAAGTGCCCAATCGAGGTATCCCCAAATCCGATTCACGCTCACGTCCGACAGCATCTCCTCGGCCGTTCGACTGCCCAATCTCTTTGCCTCACTCTTCATCATGTCCTCGATCTCATCCTCCGAATCTCACGCCGCACACGCCCGTGCATCATTCAGCAGGTCCAGAACGCCTTCCATCTCCCACCATGCGGCGTACGAGCCCCGCATCGCAAGAGCTACTTCTTCCCAAGAACCTGGCGAATATTCAGTGGGCGGCTCGCGGAGTGCGTCGTCTGGGTCGAACAGGCAGTGCATAAAGTTGTTATTGGCTTTGACGACGATCGCACCGAGCTGGCGGGCTTGGCCAAGGAGCTTCTTCTCCGTTTTGAGGAGTGACTCATGCGATTCTTTCTGAAGCTTGAGCGATAGTGGACTCCGGATCACCGACAGCTCAATTGGCCGCCAGAGGTCATGGGGGAGGTTGCGTATGGCAAGGATCTTTCGCGTCATCTTGAGGTTCCGAATGTCGACGAGAAGCTTCAGTTTGAGCAGTAGAATGGCGGCGACGTGGCACAACGCTGGATACTTTTCATAAAAAAAACCCACATCCTCGAGGACATCAGCCCCGTGGATATCGAGGTGCGGCAGGGTCATGTCGCCCCAGTCGTAATCCCCGTCTGGATCACACGTTGTCCACGACTTGACAAAGTCGTAGCATTCCTGATCGAGATCTAGTCGCAGCATTAAGGCCGGCACAATGTCTCGTAGTCCCATGTTGTCGCTCCGGTTCAGTCTTTGCAGATCCTGCATATGTTCGAAGGCCTCTTGAACGCCGTCGAATGTGTTGAGCGAACAGAGATGATCCGCCAAGTCATATCGGGCCCGCATGTAGTCGCGCGTGCTGAACAAGCGCCAAAAGTGGCCTACATGCGTCTCAAAGGCATTGGCGGGGTCTCATGCGTCCCCTGTGACATTACGGACGAGGCCGTCTTCCTTGACGAGTTTGGCGCGGGCCTTCTTTATCTTGTTGCAGGCAGATTTGTATTGTGGGCGGTGAGCAGTCTGGTGTTCGCGACTACAGTATCGGACCGCCCGGCAGGCACTGCATCGGAGGAGTTGAGGGCCTGTTGCTGAGAGCGATGGCGCAGGGGGCCGACTGGGCCTTTGACTATGCTTGGGTCATCTAAGACGCTTGCCATATTGCCTCTCACAGCTTTCGTTTCCTTGTGAAGATGACAGGAACTGGAAGAAGATTTCAGAGGCGGACACGAAAACCCCAACGTGGCAGCAAGGTGAGGGGTCGAGCACCAATAGGTAAGTTGTTCATGTCAGATGAAGACGACAAGTTTGTTTTTATGCAGGATTTCCGCTAGACAATAAGTATTCTTTAACAGTCACGAGTTTCATTTGCCGACGTTTGTCTTATGATAGCCCCACAAGCTCATCAAACTGCACAAGAGATAACCAACGCCGTGATTTTTGAAGTGTCGTACTAGAAGTCTAGCATAGGGAGTTTTGTTGGATTGGACGTAGAAAGTATGGTATCGACTCAGCAAATTGTCAAAACCTGGTGGGTCTAGAGACCCCTGTTATGGCCTCCTGGTTGGCCAAAAGCCTCACGATTGAAGCCACTGCCGCGAAGCGAGTGAGCATCAAGAGCCTCTCTGCGGGATAGCGAATCAAGAGCTTTGAAATAGGAGCTAGCAAGGGGGCATAGACCCACCAGGTTTTGATAGTTTGCTGAGTCGATATGGTATACCAGGTAGTGTCGGAAGAGGTTGAAATAAAGGTGTTGAGAATCACGTAGGATCACATGCACCCCCATGCGTTGAACAACACGGGCAATATTTTTGAGTCGAGCAACATCATCCATAAAGACACTTGACAGAAAGGTTCAATTCTACCTCCCTGCTATCCTAATTCTTTATTTTTTTCTTCCTTTGGCTCTGTCCCCTGATTTGGCAGGCCTACACAATCTTGAATAACCGCAGCTCTGGCCACCACTGCTCAGGCAGATCCAAAACCTTGGACGGCTCCAATCCCCTTACATGCGCATATCCCACAATCTCATGCTGTGCCCTGTTTTTACCCTTTCCACCTCGAAGAACCATGGGCATGGGTGCAGCGTCCAACATGATGATCTCGTCACCGACGGCAACATCCTGTGTGCCGTTCCCTGTCACACCCACCAATCCCGATGTTGTCACAAAAAATGTCCGATCTTCAAATAACCGGGCTCCTTCGGAGCGAACTTCACTCCTCCGAATGCTGGCGCGGCTCGAGTACTGTTGTCTTAGTTTGTTGAAGGTGACCACCCAATCCTTCAACTTCTTGTCCTCCAGGAAGTCCAGTATTGTGATTTGCTCCAATTCATTGAATGTGTCTTGGAACATGTGACAGTCATTCTCCTTGATCTTGCGTGCAATCTGAAGGAGAATGGTAGAAACAAGCTCAACCTCTTCTGCAAAAGCGGTATCATTCTCAACCCAGCTTTGGATGGCTCCGTAGTTCGGTAACGGGAGCCCGGGGAAGGGACTGGCGGAGGCGTGGTTGCCTCTCGTGTTTTTGTTGTAAGGTTTGATGTCGACACATTGTGTGCCACCTCGTACCTTCTCAAGTATAGCCTTGACAAACCTGCGTTGAGGGGCATCTACGCTCGTTGGCTCATGCAAAGATGGTGTGTGTAGGCGCTGCAGGCTCTTGGATAAGCGGTGAAAGTCGAAGAAAGCCGCACCGAGAAAGTCGGGACGAGTAGTATCCGTGTTCAAGAGAAACGACTTGATGGAGCCCAGCTTCAAAGAGAGTCGTTTGAGACTATCACAAGCCATATTAAAGGCGGGTGATGTCTTGCCCATGATCGGCGACATACAGTCGGCAATGGCCTTCTCTCTGTCCACCTTTTCTTTCACAGGGTTGACAACACTGTGAATGACCTCTTCTAACATCTTCATGGTTACACTGTCGAGGAGGAATGCTGAGGAGCTGGTGTCTCGGGTGGATGGCTCTGCACTCGTACACCATGTGTGTAAAGGCTGCTCAGCGTACAGCGCAGGGAGCTTTGCAGATAAAAAATGTCGCTGCCAGAGGGGATATCGAGAACCAAGAGTCGCAAGACCAATGTCCAAGAACCAGAGCCTTCGAACCAAGTCGGCCCTAAAGTCTTCTTCTTGTGGGCGTAATTGAAACACCTCCTTGATGGTGTCAATAGGACGGCCATAGAGTGCCATTTCGCCATTGTAGATGGTCGGAAAGGGATCGAAACAGAGTTTCTCTTCATAAACTTCCCATTTAATGTCCACGTCGGACATTTGTCTTGGTTTGGAGAAGTCGGGAACCCACGACGGCAAGTGAGGTGACAGACGTACTGGAAAGTCCCAAAACATGCTAATGCCCCTCTCAAACACGAGAAGCCAAATGGCCACCTTCTCGTAAAGCTCCTCTGTCGTGAGACTGTAGTCCGGCCCAATGAGTTGTTGTAAGACAGGGTGCATCAGAGCGTGGCGTCCATATATAATATCGCGACGGTCCATGCACCAAGAGTGAGTCGAGAGGAGCAATGGATACAACCAAGACTTGTACTCAAATCCGTCAGTCCTGGCTGGACGGCAATTGAGCACTCCCGACGCCTGCGTCATGGGATAGTAAGGTGTAGAGTTGTAAAGAAGGATCCTCGTTTCCTCCTGTCTGAACGCTCTTCGATGTTCGTTCGCCAGCATGTCCATGTCTCTCAGCAGAGCGCTTCCGCTTGTCTGCCAAGTTCCAAGCATGAAGATGGGATCTGTCGAAGCAATGGCGTATTCTTGTAAGATCCATAGACGATTCCACCATTCTCTGGAACAAAGATGAAAAAATGTCCGAAGGAGGGCAATTTTCCGAACGCCTGTTTCTTGGATGGCCTCTCTGAACCTTCGTTGTTCTTGTTCCTTCTTGTCCTCATCTTCATCATGGTGGATGCCATAAATGTCCACCTCTCTGTTGAGAAATGTAAACAAGTCCGCATAGGATAGACTCTCCCTGCGCTTCTTGTTATCCTCCTCTTCGCCGAGAAATATGATAACGGCAGACGCTCTCTGGTAGATGGTAGCCATGTTGGCAACCTGTGAATTCCTCTCTGCCACATTCTCCTGGTTGATGCAGAGAGCGTCAATCCAGAGGAGTCTTGATGCTGATGCGAGACGTAGATAGGAGAGGGCAGAGTAAAGATTGGGTGTGACGGGCGCCTTCTGACCACCAAGTTCGATGTCGACCAGTTCCTCTGGTTTTGGATTGCCCCAGACGTAGGACAATGCCTGGTACGAGAGTTGCTCGTTGTTTCGTGATTCAATGCGCAAATTGCATCGAATAGGGTCCTTGGACGTCCCAGGGAGGAGTTCAACGAGACGAATTGCATCGGGATTTGAGCCGAGATCCAAAGTGCCGTAGAGTTTTTGCGGAACAACACGCTTGTTCAGCAGGGCGTTGACTCTTTCCATGTCCGAGTTACTGGTTTGGATGTCCTTGGCTGGTTCAAGCAACTTCCTCTGTTTCGAACGTGCTGGACGTGCTAACCGAATCACGCGGGAAGCCACTTGAGTGAGAGACTGTCCGTACTCGTCCGCCATCTCGGCATCTTCCAAGTCCAGATTCTCGGCTTCTTCGGGGAGTAATTTGGGAACATCCCACTCGTCGAAGCCTGCGGCATACGTATCAGTGCCGGTCTTGCACTAACTCCTTCCATAGAGGGAGGGTGACTACTTACCATCACCGCAAAATGCATCCTGATACTTCTGAGTAAGTCCAGATCGCGTGTTGCTAACCATGGCTAGCAGCCCGATGGTGGAAAGCACATTTGGACCTTCCTGAGCCTGAAATAGCGTCTTGAATTCATCCGTCTGGACGCTCTGCATCAGCACAGAGTGAAGAACGGAAATCAGACCGATGAAATGACGGTCGTCCGCCTCGGTATCTTCGCACAACCGCACCGCTGTGTGCAAGTCTTCAGAAGAGAAGAGTCGTTTTGGAGACATCCTTTCGTTCCCGCTTCTTGTTTCCAAGTTCCGAGAACGAACAACGTCCAAGAGAGGAGGAAGCCAGGCCTTGATGTGCCCGGCAAGGTTTTCGGTTGTTTGTTCGGGTGCCACTTTGATGAGATGTGGAAAGCAACTGAATGAGCCGTCGGCCCCATTTCCTGCATTCATCTCATAGCACCTTTCGCACACATTCATGCTCTCGCATGTGCGGCAGAAGTACGCCACCTCCAAGGGTATGTTTCGGTCGCAGATATCGCAGCATCCGAATGACGCCTTTGTCGACCTCGCTTCAGCCTCTCTTCTGAGGATTAGCATCTTGAAGGTCATAGCTTGTTCGGCGTCCTTATCCAGGCCCGCCCAAGCCAGCACCCTGCCAAGATTGTCCAGACATGACACTGATGGCGTGCCTGAGAGGTCGAGATGTAGAGCAATGAACGACTCCAATATCCTCGTGGGTTCGACGTCCAGATTTTCGGGAAGCAGGACAATGTCGTCGAGAAACAAGCGGTAATACCATGTCGTGTATATAGAGCCGAGAAGCTCTATCGCTTTGTCGTGCACAGCATCTAGCTGCTTGACAGCCCGATGGCCCCGAATGATGATTTGCAGAATTTCTTCTGCCTCATCATATCGGTCTTGATCAACGAGCGTCTCAACAATGTCGAATAAGTTAAGAACAGACTGCTCGTGAAAGATGCCAGCTAATTGATGAAGCTGATCACATTTGCGTCGGAGAAGTTGTTCTCTCACCCAGGGAACCGGGACGTATGCGGTTGTGGATTCGAGGAGTTGGAGAACATGGCGGTGAACGAGGTTTGCGTGAAGATTCATTCAGTTCTGGTTGCTGATGATGAAAGCAACCAGGTTTGAATTGAAGGTAAAAAAGGTGAAAAAAAAAGGCTCTTGAGAATAGAATTGACAAAATGTAAAAGGGAAAGTGGACAATGAATGTGGATGAAATATAGATGCGAATGTCTTAACAGGTCCTCACAGCTGCAAGGGAAACACCGAGGTTCTCATATTTCGGCGTTAAGTATCAGAGCGCAATCTGACTCATTAAAACAATAATTCTTATAAACCTAACAAAAAGGTAAAACAGACTAAGTTAACGAGCCGAGCCGTTGCCTTGGCTGCTGCCCGAAAACTCCGCCCTCGAACCTCACCGCCCCCAGGACCAGTGGGGTTCGCCCAGCATCTGACAGGTCAAGTGCTCCGGTTTAGCTGTCATGTAACGCTTTTCACAAGCCCAAACCGGCTCTTTTTGCATGACCCGCTGTGAGGAGAGTCCAATGGTTCGCATATTTTACTTGTCAGGGATGTTTGCTTGGTAGTTACAACACACTCGCTTGACACGTCAAGCGGGCATTGACGTGTCAAGGGACAGCGAAAGTTGTGAGTCAGATTCCAGAATGATCAAGATGATATTTCGAAAGAAGACCATTTGTTCAAAGGTTTATGCCTCGAGCCCTTGTGACAGGAGCAATACCCAATTCGACTTGGTGCATACTCGGTGCAGTTGGTGACACTCGTGTCTTGTTTTCGATGACGTCTCTGTTGTACGCAATATCAAAGAATACACCAATAAAACACATGACAATGTGAAAACCCAATGCTACAGAGCATTCCTTCGACGCTCTAGACCAGTGTCACCGGATTTTGATCTTTGCTAGCGAGCCTGAGAAGGCTGATGCAAACAGCGATTCTCTCCTCTCTTCGGATGGGACATGTAATAGACCTGGGGAGACTGGCGAGCTTCTTACTCCCATAGAGGGCCAAGTTGATGCAGCTGCTCCTGTCGATGGTTGTGCTTCTGCGGGCAGTGTAATTACATCTCGGACGGTTTCGTAGGAGCAAATAGAACATCGATCCCTGGTCTCGCCAGCTCGGTGAATGTAGCACGCGCCGACGAGTTTGTAGTGGACGCCCACAGGTCGGAGTATAAAAGGAACTGTAGCCCCTTCCAGAGTCCATACTTCATCCCAGTCCTCAAGTTCCATTGGGCCGAGCCCGAGTGAGTGATCTGTGCCAAATATTCTGCGGCCCATTCCATATTGGCTCATGCTGGCGATGAATTGCTCCAACTCGTCTTTGTCAAAGTGTCCTGGAGATTGAGACTTGCAGCGGCATGCTACCTTTTTGTTGGCTAGTTCGATAGTTAGTAGATCGACGGCGTCATTGACAGCATTGAGATGACGATCGATAGTCTGCTCGATCGCCCAGTTGGGCACAGTCTGGTTGACGATTTTCATGACTTGTCCGATGGCCTGCTCGATTGGCTGACTGATGTTCAACGTTTCAGTCCGGGTCGTCCAAATCCAATTTACCCTGGCATGTTTGATCGCTTGCCCAGTAGCCTTCTTAGTCGCTTGCTCAACCACTTGTTCTATCGTAGTCTTCATCGCCTGAGTGATATCCTGTTTGGTCATCCATGAATCCGTATTCCAGCTGGTCATGGCCCGCGCCGTAGCCTGTTCCGTTGCTTGCTTGGCATCCAGCCAGGTAGACCTCTTGATTCTTTGCCAGTGCATCTCGTCCATCTCAAAGCAGTTCGAGCAGAATCCACCAAATGCCGGCGGGATATCTGCCTGGGAGGTTGCATTGCTGGATTTGAAGTCACTAGAAGGGATGATACCATGGTACGACGAAAAGATCCGCTCCCAGAAGTCTAGCCTTTCGCGGCATTTCCGAGTTCCAGGATTCTTGGATGGATCAAGAAGCCAATGAACATTGTTCCTTGTCGAAGATGATTGGGAACCATACGGGCCCAATGTTCTGCCAAGGATCTTCCTCTCTGTCCAGACAGTACCACGCTTCCGTCCAGTTACTTCGAGAACACATTCCAAGGGGTAGCTGAGCTTAGCTGTTAAAGGTAAGGTCCGGCCGTCGAGGGCCGTTATGCAAGGAACAGAGGGCTCTCGGATCTCCTTGAACTGTGCTGGCAAAGTAGTGGGAGATTTTCTTGTCCAATCCGGAACCCATGATGGCATGTCCAACGCCGACGTTCCGTCCACTTGCGACAGAATCTCCAAAGTTTTGGTAGTATTGACATGCCAAGCAGCAACTTGAAGAAACACCCAGCAAGCTGTGGTGGAGGGTGAGTAGTCCGCTTGCAATGAAAGCACTGGCTCTTCCTGTAGGAGACCGAGGATAGAATACACCTTGTCTCGAGCATCCTTACAGGCACAATTCCGAGAGACCTGCAATAATGATAAGAGATCCGAACGCTAGAACCAGTCAAGTCAGCTTTGCTCAACAGTGTCGAGTTCGAGGGGGAACATACTCCTTCCAATCGACGGTCTCCCGCCTCGGTCTGCCGTAGGCCATAAGAAATTACTGGAGGCAGCACCAACGAGAGATTTCGAGCAGCCATCAGTCGTAAGAAGAGGTTCCCATGCTTAATAAGGTCCACCCAGCTCAACTGCTTCATCCCATACGTGACCAAGATGCTCTTGGCCACGGCAACCTCCTGTAGCACCCACACTCGATGAAACCACCGGCTTCGAAACAATGAGATGAAGTCCGTGACTTGTGGTAACTGGCCACCAGTGTCATTGCTCATATAGTCCACTAACCTGTCAAGAACAGGGCTTCCTTCACCCAAGAAGACCACGACACGGATCGCACTGCGGAAAATGGCAATCATATTCTTGACCTGGTGGTTCCGCTCCAGAATGTTGGATTGATCAATGCAGACCGCATCAACCCAGAGTCGACGGTCCACATCTTGTTTGCGAAGGCGCAAGAGAGCTAGCTCGCAGTTCTTGGTGATGCCAATAAACTGATCGTCTTGACCGCATTGTATCGCTCTGCAGATGGAGTCGTCGCCTTTATCGTCGGCCCATGTGTAAGAAAGCGCTTCGTAGATGGGCCCCTGTTGTAGATTGACATGCTCTAGTTCGCAGTAAAGGGAATCTTCGGACCTCCCTGCCTTCAGCACAAGACCACGAATCTGACGCCCTTGCGTGAGGTCGAGAGGCTGGTACTGGTAACTGCGGGCACCGGCGGGTGGGCTCCGTGCCGGGTCGAATGTGTCTTGTGGACGCGGCTGGACCTGAACTTCGGCATACACATCTTTCGACGGGCGACTGGCTTCATAAATGAGGGAAAACCCGCAGCTTCTGCAGAATTCAACAGAGGTTTGGGGCATCGCCCACCAATCGTTGTGGCGGCAACCTCTGCTAAGGACGAGGTCCTTGGACATTGTGATGGGTAACTAGAGTCTGGCTTAGACTGCTAAGAACAAGAAAAGACGGGCTACACTAGAGGCAATAAGCCAAGAAGAGTTGGTGTCGTGCATTCGCGAAAGAAGAGAATCGTGTCGTAATATGGATGGTGTGATGGGGCTGGTGGATTTTCCGTTCGTACCAAAACGCCTTGCACTGCCACGCAGCGATTACTGAGGTGAGATGCCTTGCAGGTCATGGTTGCGGCTTAGCCACTATCACCTGTCGTCATCTGATTTGATGTCAATCCACGCGACAGGTGATATTTAATAGCCAGAGCCAGGCATTTGATTCGAGTTGACAAAAGAGAGAGGAACCTTTGCCAGATGCTCAGTACTCGCAGGGTCTCCCACGTTCAGTATTTGGACTCTAGGACGCCGAATGAAAGTGCCCATACATCCAACAGTTTGTTCAGCACACGATGCTCGTTATTAATCCAGGTTGTTGCCAATCAAAAGAGGCTGAGCTTGGACATAGTATTTCTCTTGCTGGGCTGCCTTGTAATGAGCATAAAGTCCTTAAACCAACGTGAAAAGTAATGTGATCAGACTCGAATTGCCAACTAGATGTGAATGGCCATGTCCACCAGATGCTTGCTGCATCTATCCAATAAAGATCTCACTTCACTTTCTTTCTTCTCTTGAGATTGGTTTTCTTGCTAGGTTGTCACTAGCTCAATTGGATTTGTCTATCCACTAAGGTCCTTGCTGAGTGGATGAGATTGAGTCAATCTCAGACTGAAAGGCATCAATGAATGGCAAATGTCAAGAATTGTTGCTATAACTTACGGTTGATAGTTCCCTGGGTGCATTGACAACAAAGCCATCCGTTTCCTCCTTGAATCATGGTCAGCATCACATCAATGATGCAGCTCCGTGCACACGGACCCTAACTTGAAAGTTTGAGCCAAATAAGCGCTGTAGAAGTATGAGTAGTTTCGCTCGGGTGACATAACGGTTGTCCACCTTGAACGTGGTGAGTGGTTGAGAGGACATCGCAGCGTTTTAAGGTGAGAGAATGAGTTGAGCTTGGCTGTGAGAGTTGAGGGAGTTTGGACTTTGGGGGTTCCTAGATAAGCAGCAATGCGCATCGGGGTTGCTATATAAGGATGCCAGTAGCCGGCAGCAATTACTCGGCCTTGTCTAAATTGGCGTCTTGTTGGTTTGGGAAAGCCGGCCTAAATCTTTCCTCTTAATCAGAATTGGATGTTGTGTAACCTGGGGAGGTAGGTAACGGCTGCAAAAGGTGATGCGGGACTTTCTTTCACCAATATCATCAGGGCTTGATGGCACTCCAGAATCCACTGCTCTGCTTCCCTTGCAGCCCTTTTGAGTCCTGCCGATGCATCTGCATTTCAGCGAGGCGCAGTTTTGCCAATGTGCAATCGCCTGCGCCCCTAATGCCGCGTTGATGCCCAATTGACAACCAACCACAGCTTCATTTATGCAGCTGGGCGTTGCCGACCCTCCATGTCCGTGGCCGGCTGCCTGTTCCATCTGCCTTGAAAATCCCATAGAGTCATTTCGACTGCCATAGCCTCAATATGAAAATGTGAAAGTAAAGACTCGCATTCGCATATTTGTTTGTCTCTGCCATTAAATCGTAAAATTGTGCTGTTGCTTCTTCGCCTGAAGCTCTTAACCTGCCCAAGCAAATAGAGCCGAGCTCAGTGTCACGCACCATGACCAGGAATCACAGTACTCAAGGAGACCCAGCTTCTCGTACCTCGGCTCACCAACAAATATGGAGCTGTGATGTATAATTACTGCGCCAGAGTTTTGATGAGGATGCCGACAGGCTGTTTGCAACAGACGTGGACGAAGTGGAAGTCTGGACCACCCGA
The DNA here is from genome assembly GCA_003947015.1 of Fusarium sp. AF-6. Lineage (NCBI taxonomy): Eukaryota > Fungi > Ascomycota > Sordariomycetes > Hypocreales > Nectriaceae > Fusarium > Fusarium sp. AF-6. The sequence goes on from NKCJ01000190.1 coordinate 52,260, forward strand.
AACCCTGAACAAGCGCAGCGGATGCCAAGCGACAACCTAACGACATGTAAGACCATCTCAGGCAATGTCCGAGACAAGTTGGAGGAGCTTTGGAAGGTACGAATTGTCCGCGTCACATACCTTGATGTGCCCTCTGTATGCTATTGATTAGGTAGAACTCAGATGAAGGAGATACATCATAGTAAGTTTCTTTCAAACAGCAACGCGCGGTGTCTGAATTTGGACAGGTTTGTTCCAACTTGGATGAACTCAACTGACCGCCCCGTAGTATCTTGCGTCAAACCCATAGCTGGAGTCGCCTTCGCTTAACTCGACAAAGCTTTGAAGCAATAATCGATAACTATAATGTGTTCCCGTATTTCTTGGAAAGTATCCATGCTTTCGGAATGCGTACCCGGGATGATGATGCATCAAATCGCTTCCATCGCAGAGAGTCACCGGATCTGGATAAATCTCGACTTTGTAAGGTCTCCTTCCCCGGAAAACAATAGTATAAGGCCAAAAGTTAACAACTATGACCTAGTGGAAATATCCTATGTTGTCCGGTTCTTCGAGGAGAACAACAGGGGACGCGGCGATCCCTGGTCACTGAGACAGACTGGGTTATACCAGCGCACGAATTATGGTACTCGGCTTTCGGTTTGTATACTTACTCAACCCTACATCCAAAAGAGGATTAAGGAAAGACTGAAACATGCAGCTCTGGACGGCAGTTGGTGGGATGCGAGGCATATCATTCTGCACGTCACAGTTCTTGCAGCTTCTCTGGTCAATTGGAAAAGCTATACAAAATCCCTAAGTACGGTGCTGGAACGTCTAGTAAGACCCCCTGAAGCTTCTGTATCTGAAGAATCTCCAGCTGCTAATGGAGGCTCAATGTCCATAGGAAGAAAAGGTTACTTTATCGCAGATCGACTATCATGACCCCCACGACTATTCGCTTGGATTCTCCGATAAGCAGAGCCTACAAATCCTGAGACGAAAGATGCTGAAAGCCGAGGCAATATTGAGCTCTTCATTGCAGACGGTCAACGCGGTACGAAAACTTTGCAACGATCTAGAGTTACTGAGAGATGAAAGTCTGAGACGAACCCTTATCGAAGAGGTGGATGATCTCAGATCCGAAACTGTTTACCACAGGCGCACTACTCAATCTCTACTCCAACGAAGTATGGGCATTGGTGAATTGGTATGCCAACCCTGAGATGATATGGAATGTGATCAACTTACCACTCAGCTCGACAGATAACCGAGGGACTACAATTCAGGGCTGGAGCATCAATGCTTCGAATCTCAAAGACGAATGTGGAATCCCTTTCCAACCTGATTAAGATCGCTAAACAAGGCGAAATGGAAGAAGTCCTTGTTCGCAAAACGTCGATAAACACAGCGTCTCTAGCCTTTGTTGCTACTGTCTATCTACCCGCAACACTGCTCTCTGTCGGTACCACTACCTTCATATGATAATATAATTGCTAAATCTAGGCTAGGCCATATTCTCATCAGACTTGGTGGTTTCTGATGGTGGCCATTTCACCATTGCGCCCGAGTTTTGGAAATTTGTCGTCATCTTGATCCCGATGACTTTTATCACTTTTGGGATTATGAAGTCCTCACAGAGCTTTTGGGCCAGGTCACATCGTAAACATGTTCAATCTAGTTCTGCGAAAGATAAGAATGGCCACGTCTAGTACGTCATCATGGGCCCACCCTTGTCCTACCAATTGCCCTGCCAATGTCAACGTGCTCGCTCAGAAACTTGTATATCTCCTGTAGCTGCTCCGCATATTCCGAAATCATATAACATGGTAGGTTTCTGCTCTTGATCATGTCCTTTTCAGCTTCGTCAAAGGCGACAAACTTGGGAGCCATGACGGGCATCAACAGCGAGGGCAACAATGAAACCACCCCTTGGATGCTATCCCTGCCAAGCCCGTGTCGCTCGTCCATTAGAATTATAACAATATGAACCAACCCAAACATGACACTCAGACAGAGAGCATCGATGCCTTGGTAGTTGACCTTGTTGATGAGTTCAGTTTCTCTCACTTCTTGGCGGCTCAGCAGGCTCTCAATGATGTCGATCAACTTCAAGTACTCCTTCTGTTGGAATCCCGGACAAAAACGCAACGCCTTGAAAATCAGGAGGTGTAGTACTGTGCTCAGATAACCTGAGCTGGAGCCATACTCGAGACTTGCCCCGTTGTCCAGGAGATACTCGGCAATGTCCCAATTCAAGTAGTAGAGGGAGCATGCCAAAGGCGTCCAACAACATTTCCATTCCTCTTGGTCCAATTTTCCATCTGCGACCTCGGCGTTTATATTGCTTCCAGCTTCAACCAAGCCTTGGACTTTAGCATACAAGTCAGACTGAACTGGTGGCCGCAACAGTACGAGTAGAGGTGTTGTCCCCTGGTACTCCACATTGATGCTTGCTATATCCTCTTGTAGGATAAATTTGAATATTTGAATTGGAATGTCCTCGCTACACGCCGCATGGAGTATCGGCTGGGCACCGGTGTTCGCCCCGTGACTTAAGAGGAGCTGCAACGACTCCATCAATCGATGCTCTGGTCCGTGGAGCCTACCATGACGCAGTGCGTCCTCAAGTACTGTCGGCTTCGTTGTCGGATCATTTTCGTGCACATCAAGCCCCCTTCGAAGAAGCTCCCTTAGGACACCAACGTGGCTCCCAACAGCAGCTCTGCGGACCGGGCCGAGGCTTGTTTCTTTGCCGTCGATTTCAGAACCTCGCTTAGCAGGCAGGCGAATGCCGAACTTCTCTAGTGTGTCAATCACCTGGCTGACGGAGTCTTGGTGAGAGCTTCCATGCATTATCCAGCGCGTCAGGTCACTACCTCTGTTGCCTAGATGAGCGAATATCTCGTATCTGTCCAGGGGCGATAAGTCTTGAAGAACTGAATCCGTCTCTAGAAGATGCCTCAGAATCACCACGCAGCCGAGTCCAACAGCGAGTGAGACGAGCTTCATCGAACTGGCTGGTATGTGCAATCCAGGAGCTGTCAGAGCCTTCACCATGGTCAAGTTTCGACATGATATTGCCCACTCTAGAGGGCTCCCTTCAAGCGTGAGGCCGAGATCGTCGAGATTAAAGTCGAGCTTGGAGTTGCAGACTTTGGAGCGCTTGTCGTCGTCATCCAACATGGAAAGAAATCCTTGGACAATGCGAGGGGCCTCCTCCTCAGGTAGGACCACGAGCCAATGTAGTAGTGCTATCCTGGAGTCCCAAGACAGTTTAACAACGGCTCCATGGGCCAGCAAGAATTTGAACATCCCGACCTCGGCGCACAGAACCGTCAGATGAAGTGGAGTGATGCCAGCTGAGTTTTCTCGATTGACGTTGCAACCCAAGGCAACCAGAGATTTGCAGGCTGCGAAGTCGGATCTTACGACAGCGTGGTGAAAGAGCAATGCATCCTCAGCGAATTTTTGAAAGGCTGCTTTCCCCATCTCTTCGTGTTTGAGGGTAATCCAGTTAACGAAATCCGCTTGGCCGACCTGATGATCGGGGAGCAACCCCAGAGCCTCGGCTTGTTGAGCCCTGAGTGTTTGTGGCAAGAGCAGCTGTATCATTCTTGAGAAAGATTTTGCACTGGGGACACGCTGCACTGCGTAGAGCATTTTTCGGAGGTTGGGATCGTCAGGCTCCTTTTCAAAGATGTGAGGGACGGGGACTTGGTTGGCCTCGAATATCCTCTTTCCACACAACAAGGCAGGCGGATAGCCAGCCTCCGCGGCAGATGTCACAAATTCGAGAGCTTCCTCTATGCTCTTACAGGTTGAATAGGAGCCAACAGCGTAACATATGAACAAGGAGAAGGCGGCCTTCCCCTTGTCTTGATCGGACAGCAAGGTCTCGGCAGCGTGTTGGAGATCGCTCCAGAGCGCCCCAGCAACGTTATCTCGGTTGTCTGCGATTCCACCGCACAAATCTGTCATCTGGCAGAATGAATAGTTAGATTTTCTCATGATTTTGAAAGAGGATATGTCGAAAAGGGATATACTGAGCCTGCAGGAACTGACCGAGTAGGAGGAAGGGTCCATCGTCGTTAATAATACAGCGCTGCTTTCAAAGGGGACAATATTTGTCCTGGTCAATGTCAGTAGCCGCAACTAGATGATCTGATTTTATAGGCCTAGAGGAAAGCTGCATTACATACTCTAGAAGCTCGTGGACTTCCCGCCAACCGTGAGGGAGTCGGTGGGCTGGGGAATGAGGAAGTGTCAACCTCAAGATGGCTTGACAGGTCTGCATTCCCGCCAAAGAGATGATTCGAAAGTTTTCTGCCAGCTTGAGTGCAAGTGGCAAGGCTTGCTCAGAATCTAGCTGGCATATCAGCGGACAATGGGTAGCGAGATTACCGAGGAAACAACTTACCGCATGCTGCCCCCTTTTCTATGCTACTTCTCAACGGGAAGCGAGCATCAATGTCATCGTAGGTTCTGCTACCAGAGAAGACTTCTAGTACTAGTAACCCGAAGGCGAAAACATCGCAACGCCATAGCTGCCCAGGTTCCACCTTTGAGCAGCCGTCTTGAATCTCAGGCGCGTTGTACCGGGCAGTCCCGGTGTACCGAATATTCTCTCCGCTTTGCGGAGATCGCTCAAAGTCTGTAATCTTGGCTGTGAACCCTGTGGTAGACTGGGCATCTGAGAATACCAAGACATTCTCCTGCTTTATATCGCCGTGTACAATACTGCAGGCATGAAGGAAATCCAAGCCGGACGCGACGTGACCACAGAGCGTAGATCTCTCATTCTCACTGAGAACTCTGCTTGCTGTGAAGGACCGAGCGTTTCCGTAAGTAGCCATCTCCATGATAAGACATGGCGCATAGCCTCCTGCTGACTCGTTCCAAGAAAATCCAGCTAGAGACGCAATATGTGGGTGCTTTTTGATGGCGGGATGTGAAAGAAGTTCAATCTCGAAAGACACGACCCGAAGTGTGTGCAACTCCTGTTGATACATCCCGGTAGCCTGCAGCCTCTTGGGTATCGTGAACTTGGCAGTCTTTCGGGCGACTACCCGATGCCGTTCTTGTCTCTCTAGCCGCACATCCCGGACGAATTGAACACTTTCGATCATTGCGACTTGATATGTTGCTCCTTCTCCAATGGGGACCCCAGACTCTTCCCCAAACAGATACTCTCGAAGACCTCGAGTCCGCAGCATCCGAACTAGTCGAGTCACGAGGCTCAGGATGGGAAGAGGTGTTGAATTGTCCACCAACTGTATATCGCGCTCGATGACCAATGAAATAGATTGGGAGGGGGGAGGAAGACTGGGCTCCCCCCAACTGAGGCTAGAGCTTGCTGTAGCCATCTGCGGGTTAGCTATCAAACATCGATGTAATGCTAAAAATGCCGACGAGTAGAAAGGCAAAAGAAAATGAGGGGTGATAAGACGGAGTTTTGTATTCCCGGCAAGCATCAGTTCAAGGGCCTCATTCGATGCGGAAGCGGCTGAGACAATGTGGCTGGTAGGACCAGTCACAACCCTTGACTGGAGTCATGGGTAGGTAATATATGACAATACAGCAGACTATGGGCTAGAGATATCCATTGTTCACCCTACATAGCAAGAATCCAAGGCCTGCACTACCCGGAGTTGAAACTCTGAGATATCGCTGAGGCTATCGTCTCCCGGCTGGGACGTGAAATTGCCCTTCAGGCACGCCTCGGTTGCCTTCATGTAGTTGTCTCCCATTATCTCCGCCACCTTGGGCACGTACTTGCTCAACAGTCTCTCGCGAAACTGAGTAATGTTCATAGACTTCTCATTCTTCCTCACCTCCTGTACCGGTTTCCAGTACGCAACTTCCAGTAGCACGATTCCCAAGCTGTACCTGTCGTGATTCTTCTCGAACCTGGTTTTGTCGTACACGTAGCTTGGATGTTGATACAACGGGGTCTCCTCGTCCCCATGAGCGCTAGGGATATCAGAGAGTAGCTGTGGTTGATCCTGCCGGCCGTGGTTGAATCCGATAAGCCAAGGCCCAGAGACCAATATCGACTTCATCCCGTCTTCTCCCCTATTCGTGAAGAAGATGACATTGTCGGAGCGAATGTTTTTGTGTAGCCAGTCGTGAAAATGCACATGATAGAGGCTACTGGATACCGCCTTGGCAATCCTAAACTTGTCGCCAAGGGTGAGGGAATAATCGCCAAGTTTTCCGTTCAGGAGCTGCCTCAAAGTGATCGGCCTTGCAAGAGCGCAGTTATTAAAGCTAGGAAAGGAATAGACGAGAGGATATCCCATCATACCATCTTCTTCAGGTGGGAGGAACCCTAGGCATTCCAGTGTCCGGAATCCTTTAGGTTTCGGGAAGTGTAAGAGCTCCACGAGTGCGAAAAGTCTCTGGCTCCTTTGATGAGCCGACTCGCCTTCGGGAAATTGTGAAAAGAAGATCCACTCAACAAGAAACATGGAAGAATCACCCCGGGCATTCTCACTTCCTCGACGCTTTGCTAGGTTGTGATATCGACCGATGGACTCCCCCTTCTGGAGCTCATAGTCGTCCCATCTCAGCTTGAGCCGCCCCCTGGGCGTTCCATCCTGTCGGCATAGTTCCTCGTTCAACCTCTGGAGCCTCCCTTTTAATGACATGTCAAGGGAGACATCTAGTGACCCCCCCACGCAAGGAGATCTACCTGGAGGAGCCATGCTGGCTGTTGCAGAAGTTGATGGTGGGCTTTTGTCGAGAAAGTCGTTCAGAGTGTCCTGGTTAGGGAGAGACTCGCAAAGCTCTCGGATGGTTTTGCGAATTGACTCATCGACAAACTTGAGGGGTCTGATTTTTTTGACCATCTCTCCAGAGGCATCCATTGTCCACATGTCCACGGGACCGGATAAGCTTGCGGTAGACTCTTGGATGCTGGCGGGTATCTCTTTGAGCTTCTTTATAACAAAGCTGGCATATTCTGTCTGCGCAAAATATGACGCACCAAGTTGCAAAGGATCACTCAGCCCCAAAGGATCACTCAGCCCCAAAGGATCACTCAGCCCCAATACACCTCCAAAAGCTTCCAGCTTTTTTAGTTCCTCCTTCAGTTCTCTCTCAGTGGTTGCTGAGAGTTCGAACCGGGGCTGCCCGATCTTGGACAGGACTTCCTCGATTCCGAGAGTGGCCAATCTGAAAAGATGTTTTGTGTGGGCGAACCTGAGGTGAGTAAAAGACTGTACCATGGTTGGACGTTGCTTTGGCTCAGGGCTCAGCATCTGTTTGCTGATGGCGATCAACAGTGGCGTAATGCTGTCCTTGGAGGCATTGACGAGCGACTGGAACCAGACAGCCACCTCGCTTTTCAGTCTTGCTCCTTGACCCGAAGGGTCGGCTTCAAAGAAGTAACCATTTCCCCAAGGGATATCGTAGTATGTGTCAGCTTCTCTTGATTTCCGGAACCTCTCGACACCATCGGGTCCCAGTTCCATGTACGTGGCGAGTTCAGAAAGAAGACAGCCAAAAGCCCAGATGTCGTACGAGCGCCCAACGATTTGGTGTTCGAAGTATCTATCCATGCATTCAGGGGCAATGTAATGTCCGACGTTTGAATTCCATGTGATGGTAGGTGGCCGGTCGGTGTCATAGGGCTTGGGGTACGCAAGCCCAAAGTCTGCGAGAATAAACCTTCCATCCGAGACTAGGATATTGGCGGGTCTGATATCATGATGGAACCCATACTTGGTAAGGTAAAGAGGGCGTACTTCGCTGCGCATCGTGACTTCGTGCACAGCTTGCACGGCAGAAGCCAGGTCTGCGATAGCGGCCGACATAGTGACATGTTTGCGAAAATCATCTGTTATTTCTTGTTTGAGGAAATCTTCCAAGTTCATCTGGTATCGTGGGAACAGAAGGTTGTGAGATTCACCAATAGTGTAGCTACCAAGGAGCGGAATGATGCTGGGATGTCTCAGCCTCTCATATAGCTCAAGGCATTCTCGTTCGCGGTCGAATATGACTTTGGTAGCACTTGCATTGGCCACTGGTTTGATGCATTTGCGAACGACTTTGACCGTAGGGTCATCCTGCGTTACTTTTTAGCGGACGGCTTTGGCAGCTCGCAACCACTAGGATGTTACCTGCTGTTGCTCAAAGTCCTGAAGCTCGGAAGGAATAGTAACAAGGCTCACTGTTCCACCGGCTCCTTTATCGATAAACTCTGAAATAAATGGAAGGACGGTATCATCGGGCAAGACAAGATGTCTCCGGTTTCCTTTGAAGCTCCAAGGGAAGAATTGTCGACGCAAGTCCAAGAATGAAGATACGTCCAGGGTTGGCAACATCCGTTTGAGTTCGGCTTCTTGGTATGGTAGCCTGCTGTCACGAACGTCGTGGGTAAGGAATGGCTGGAGTAGATCAAGTCGGTCCATGAGGGAGAGGATACAAAAGAGCCGGACCCCGTCTTCGAGCACATCCTCAACGAGTTTTCTATGTTGATGGTCGGGAATGTATGGCGCGGTTAACTCTGTGATTGCGTCTTTTGTGACGATGCGACGGACATCTGCGAAGACATAAAACGACGTATCGTTGATGGCGGCTGTTTTAATGCCTTTGAGCTTCGCCTGAAGATGGCTAGCGTAATCTTCCATGCTGCTCGGGATTGCAATACATGGAGAACAAGCATTGATGTTGCGTCTGGTCTTGTCAGATTTTGGGCACCCAATTTGAGATTTGGGAGAGGGGTTTGAGGCAGATATTTCAGTAGGTAATGCGCCCCTGCATTGAGGCCTTCTACAGCCTTGTTTACTTAAATCACGTGAAGGGGCGCATTTAAATCAGCGATTAAGAGTAACAGCCCGGTACATTGGGCTAAGCACGGCCAGAGGTTGGGACTAGGTATTGTTGATTTAGACGTAGAGAGAGACTTGTTTCGTCCTATGTTATACCCCTTCTTCAGGTATCTTTGTAAAGCCATACTTCTGCCCTTGAAACAGCTTCTCCTCACTCTCTGTCGCGCCCAAAACAGTCAAGCCCGGCGTCTTCACCCTACTTCCAGTTCTCGATCCCGAAACCCCGCTCTGCAGCTCCATATCACTTTGCGAACCCTTGGAGACCTGCGGAGCGCCACTCAGTTCTTTGGTGACTCCTTGGCCAGGACCCAGCTTGTTGTCACGCCAGCAGGTATAGAAGGCCTTGAGGGCGGGCATGTTGGCTGCGACAATGGCGACCTGCATCTCCACGTTGGAGATGATGACCATCTCTCCCAGCGCCCATGTGAAATCGGGCGAGGTGGCGAACTCGTAGAGGATGATGGCGCGGAGGCCGCTTGTCAGGACTGCTGATCCGCCGGTTGTGAGGACGGCCAGGACACCGAGTCGTCGTTGTACGGTCATTTGTAGAGACCAAATAACCGGAAGAGGTAGGATGAGGATAAGTAGATCGGTAGTCATATTCTGGACATTCTGTTAGTAGAGTTTATTGCGTGGTACAACGTCTACATACCAAGGTGTACGGGACAAAGTATGTACTAATTAGGCCTCGTCAATAAGGATAACAGTCAACGCCAGCTTAAGCAGTACTTACACATTGGTATCGAGGCATTTGACGCCTGGGTACTTCTCTGGTTCATAGAATGCCGCAATTGGCCGGCATTGCAGGCCATACAGAAGCCAGATGACGATCGTTGTGACCACGTGAAATGTAATGATGGCCCAAAGGGCCCGTCGGAAATTGGTCTCGCTGGATAGTCGAAAATAGAAGAGGAGGAAGCACATCTTGATGGCGAACTGCATCCAGATGTACCAAAACTCCTCTGCAAGGAGGCCCTGCGAGATGTCAAGTCAGCTACCAGCACCCGGAAGATGTAATCAGGAATCAACCCTACCTTGAGCAGTATCGGAATCCATTCCGGATGAGTTTTTAGAACCTCTTCGAGATGCCTTTATAACTGTTCGTTAACAGCGACTCTGGGGGAACAACCGACGGGGGGACCTACAAGCCAGCGCCAAACTCAAGGAAGAAGTACAAAATTCCCTGCTGGATGCAATTGAAGAGCTAGAGATCGTTAGAATTGTCCAGCAACGCCGAGATACGATGATCGCGTACCAGCATCGCCGTCATGGCCCAATCGTCCCAGTAAAAGGATCTCATTGCGAAACCTCGCACATAGATTCGCATCGCAATGGACACTGTCCCTATCACGAATAGCGGCGTGATAACGCCGTGCGATAGGGGGCGTAGGTCATGCATGGCGGCCAGCTTCTGGTAGTTAGTTGACGTAAATGGACCATGCCGAGTCGGCAAACACACAAGACAAAGGGGAGGATGACAACAAAAAAAAAAACACTTTACGCCATGGTTCGCAAGAGAACGAGGATAATTCGTAATTGGGCACCCAATATTCTTCTACTTCTTTGTCCTGTTGGGCCTTACTTGCCACAAGCACGGGCAGCCCTCAGCTCCTCCCCATGGATCACCAAGATCTGCACTCTTTCAGGGGCTTGTGAAGCAACGGTTCAGCCGTACCCTTGGTAGAAGGATCCACCCGGGGGCCATGGATCCTTGGAAGCCGCGTCAGGTAGACGGGGAAACGAAGATCCCCCAAGGATGTTCGGGGCGTAAAAGATTCCCGAAGATCCATTGTAGATGAGTGCTGTGGCATTGGCCCTTCGTATTCCCACTCTTTCCACTTTCCAGACTGGAGTCGTCTCGGGAAAAAAAATCTTCATCTCATTGCTTGTGCGGTTTGGAGCACCGACTTGGTGGTACAGGCGCAGGTGAATCACACTAATGCAAGTGAAAACGGTCCAATCTTCGCCTACCAAAGATCACAATGGTTGAGCCTTGTTCCAACATAATACGGAGTATAAAGTTTGTTTCTCAGATTTCTCATTCTCAAATAAAGAGATTTTCATCAATGGCCGAGATTATTGACATTCTGCCACTCACTGGCTCCAAGTCGCAAGCCACGGCGTCGTGACGGCGAAACTGTTCGAGTCGCAGGAACTGGGGGCCAACCAACAACAGCCAACAAGCAACGACTTATTAGCGACCGGGTACATAAGGTTCTGTTAGGCTCAGGTCCCTAGACTAGAACTGAACTAGACAGGGCAATAGCCAACACACAGTTACAAAGGCCGACATTAGCTTTCCGGGGCTTCTTCCCGTGAGGACCGGTTCGTTGCAGATCCATGCGCGATGTTGCCCTGTGCCGCAAATGACTCCTCAGTCTTTGCTTTTTATTGTTAGGCCTGCCATTGGGTAATCATATCCCTGTGTAGTTGTCAGCATCAGGCTCCGTTCAAAGACCCCGAGTGCGACTAAAAAGCTGTACATAAATAAAAGTGCCTGAGACTCCGCTTACTTACTATTCACCTTGTCTTGAACAAGTCACCCACCACCAAAGATGGCGAATTTGAGCTCAGCCTTGATTGCCGCCCTCGCCTCGACTCTGCCAGTCACGGCACAGGTGTCGTTCCTGACGGGCATTATCGCTCATATTGCAATTAGGCCCTTTGAGATCGATAGCCGAGGATGGACATTATTCTTTTCTTACATTGGAGTCCTTGCCTCTTTGCTGGTGGCTTATACGCAAGGATGCAGCTTTACTATTGCCCAGGCTTTCCTGAGGACTCTGGTCATCTCAGGCGCGTTTAACACGGGCCTCGCTGGCAGCATTCTCGTCTATCGAGCCTTCTTACATCGTCTCCATCGTTTTCCAGGCCCGTTTGCGGCCAAGCTGTCGCGCTTCTATGCCATGAAGAATGCGGCCAAAAACCTCAAGGCCAACGAGGATATCCAGAGATTACATCAAACCTACGGAGACTTTGTGCGGGTTGGTACGTCATGGCCGCCGTGAATGCGCTCAACAATGCTCGCTCATGTCGCTGACTGCGTCTACGTAGGACCACGTGAGATCTCCATCAACCGTGTCGCTGCTATTAGTGCCATCTATGAACCACCTACCCAACTTCCTAGATCGCCGTGGTATAGTCAAGTATCTGACGATGTAACCAAGATCTCAGTCAACTCTACCCGTAACTTGGCCATACATAAGAATCGGAAAAGAGCATGGATGAGAGGTCTAGGATTTAGAGGTACGCAGAGGATTCCTCTGGTCATCCGTGTTAACCATCACTGACCGTCAACAACAAAGCTCTGGCCGTGTACGAAGACCGCATCGTGTCCAAGGTTGATCTATTGCTTGCTCGTATTGCAGACCACATTGGCACTGTCATCGACATGAGTCAGTATGCTGTCTTCTTCGGCTTTGATGTCATGGGACAAGTCGGTACGTGATATGACACTCTCAGTTTCGAGTGGCGACTAACAGCCTCCAAGGCTTTTCCAAGGACTTCAACATGCTCGACTCGGGCCACAAGCACCCCGCTATCCAAGGCCTCCATGATAATATGACGGCTGTCGGCGTGCTTGGAACAGTCCCGTGGCTTATGTCTATGCTTAGCAAGATCCCAGGTGCCACGGGCAGCTATTCGCGCTTTACCGACTGGTGCGGCCAAGAACTTCAGGCCAAGCGTGCCGTGAGTACCATAGCGACGCAATCAACTTCTTTCACTAACCCTTAGCTAGCTTGTGGAAAGCAAGAAGGCCATCTTGAAGGACCAGGATCCGAGGGATGTTATTTCGTGGCTCCTGAGGGCTGAAGACGAAAATGATCGCTCTGCTCCTCCCGGTGAAGGTGCCTTTCAAGAGGATTCCCGTCTAATGATCATTGCTGGCAGGTAAGCAAACCAGAGCTCAAAGTGTTGGTGCCGAACGGGACTTACAGCGGACAGTGATACCACAGCAGTTGCTTTGACGAATGCGTAAGTCTTCCATGTCTCGATGCCTATTTGGTCCGCCGTAGTAACAAATATCATAGGCTATTCTACCTTGTCAAACATCCTCAAGTTTATCGTAAACTACAGGAGCTAATCCAGGCCGAATTCCCTGGTGGTGAAAAAGAGTGGACGTACGAAAAGGCCAAAATCCCCTTCCTCGACTATATCATCTACGAAACTTTACGTCTTAAGCCATCGGTACCGGCCGGCCTGGCCCGGCTAACCCCTCCGTCTGGCATCCAGATTGACGAGGTCTTCATCCCCGGTGATACCGTTGTCTCAGTACCAGCCTACACGATTCATCGCGACCCTCGCTACTGGGATAACCCACTTGAGTTCAGACCCGAGAGGTGGGAAACCCTAAACCCAGAGAAAGCACCTTGGATTCCCTTTTCGAGGGGACAATTTAGCTGTCCCGGTAGAAACCTTGCCTTTCTGGAGATCCGGATGGTGCTGAGTCGTATCGCTCTTCGATATAATCTGGCATTCCCTGCCGGTGAGAACGGCGAGAGGTTTGATAAGGAGGCTAAGGATACCTTTACGCTTAACGTGCCGGAGCTTCCTATCGTGTTTACCTCGATGAATTGATCGAGACAAGCATCAGAAACGAACCCGAGGCCCTGATATCATGTTTACTACGACTCAAATAGAAACGAAAATCGCAATGATGGATTTTTCTACCGTATTATCTAGTCCTGGATGAAGGGTCTTTCAGTCAAAGTTGAAAATCCAATGACCTCTTTTTCTATCTCGTGTTCACACTCCTCCGATTTCACAACATCTAATCTCCGCATCTTTAATTGCTGTTCAGGTTACAGTCTAGAGTGACGGCAATGGTTAGGCTTCTCCTCATCCGTGTACAGAACGCTCTTGTTTTTGTCCTGAGTCGACACAGCCACGTCCAGGCCGGGATTTCCAGAGAAGAAATTGACCGGTTTGAGACCGACCATCATCTTCTCACTTGGCATAACTGGCCAGTCTTCGATGCGTGGGTTATGGGTTGAGCCAAAAGTGTGCCAGATGACAATATCGTTATTCCTCACAGAGTGAGCCACTCCCTCCGCGTTGCGTTTTCTGATCCTAGAGGCAATCCCATCGCCACCCGGCGACTGCATCGTGTGTTTACCCGATGGGAAATGGTCGTCGTCTTCGTAGCGAGTGATCCAGACGGCATGCTTACCAAACTCTGAGCGCTTGGCATGGAATGAGTTAGGGTGAGATAGCAGCATCTGACTGTAGGCTGGCAAAAGCTTAAAGCTGACTGGAGTGTTTGCGATGGGGTTGATCTTGTTCTCATTGATAATCTTGAAAGTTCGGGCCTTGGTATGGTCGAGATCGAAGCCACCTTCTCGCTCAACGATCTTATGCTCCGTCACGTAACCGATGCCAAAAGGGTTATGCACAGAGGGATCTCCATATGGCAAGGCCTTGGATTCTTCAATAACAAGTGAGTTGGAGTGTCCATCAATAGCAGGGTCGATGCGTAGACTGAAGAGGTGCTGATGATAGGGGGCTAGAACTCCTGGCGCAACCACCGTGCCATAGGGGGTCGCCTCCTTGAGGCCAACTTCTGTGGGTGCGGTGGAAAGAATTCCAGTGGCTCGAACTTCGTAGAAGATAGAAGCATCCTGGCAGAAGTGGAAGGCAAAGATGTACTCGTAGTTACTGACGGTAATGATGGTCTGCAGCACAAGAATGCGAGAACGAGTGACGACGGCGTTTCCGGTCCTAGGGTTGGTATGCTTCCACAAGATGCCATCGTCCTGCTCATGACAACAAATAACGTTGGGCAGCTTCATAGGCTCTCCAGAGCTGGTATTGTGGTACCCGTCAAAGTACTTGATAGTTCCAAGACAATCACAGCCCAGCTGCAAGTTGTTGGCGTTGATGCCCGCCCCATCATTCCCCAAGTCGAAGGCCGCTTTACGAGGGTAAGGAGCACGAGGATCACCGTAGGGGACGAACATCTCGGCAAGTGATAGGCGATAGAAGAGGCTTCGCCCATCGTAGCAAATGTCGTGGAGAGTCATGCCCTCACGGTAGTTGAAGCCGACTCGGAAGCTCCACTTCTCCCAGTTCATGTGGTTTCCACGAATCTTGAAGGATGGACCCTCTGGCTGGATGACCTGGTATGACTTGGTTGTGGTCCTGGGGCTGGGTCGTAGGTCCGGGTGGTATTCACTTGCGGCTGTAGAATGAATCCTTTGTCGATCAAAGGGATGGGACTCGTTGTGAATTCGTTCATGTGGCGTAGTAGGAAGACGGTAGACTTTGGTGACTTGCAGCTGCTCCGAGACTTCGGCGCATACGTCAAGTGGGTAGGCATAATAGTTTGCGTCCGGGCTCTCCAGCAGGCGAAGATAGAACCAACACTAGCCTTGTGTTAAACTATCAGAACATGGACAAAGTCGGGGAGTTGACCTACCATGGTGACACGCTGGGTCATGTCGTTCATTCCATCAGTTGCATATGCCCACGGCTCAACGACAACAGTGGCACCTGTAGGAAGATTGAGGGTACGAATCTCCTCCCGGACCCGCTCATCGGCCAAGCAGGCTTCCTCGACCTTGCGCATATACTCCGAGTCAATGTACGAATGCTTGCCCTTGTGGTGCTGCTTGGCCGTGACGCGGTTGTTGTCAAGATCGACTAGCAACTCAAAGAGTTCATGGTTGCCGGTCTTGCTTTCGAGAACGACCTCAACACGCGCGCATCGTGTCGGAGGCTGACCCGTTAGTTGGTTGCGATGCTCCTTCTCGAGGAATTGGATCATTTCCTTCTTGGGAGGTTCCCTCAAAGTGATGACACGGAAGTTGATGTCCCGACCATCAAAGTGCGGGCGAACGATCTCTGCAGCCTAAGAAGATGTGTTAGCCGGGCAATTGAGTCAATCGGATCGCTGGAACTCACCCTGGAGATCTCATCAGGCTGGAGAGGGTCGAAAGGGTGGATTGAAAGGGTCATGACGTTCAATGCACAGGCGCTAGCTAAGGAAGGACTTGGAAGACAAGATGATGGATGGATTCAACGTTAAAAACTGGGATTGAGGGGAGAACCAGTAATCCTAAGATCTTATACTGATCAAGATCCCGGGACCGGCATCAAATTTCAAGATGTGAGGCTGGTTCAGCGCCGAGACTGACCCCCTCTTCTCCTCACCAAGCTTTTAATGACAAAGCATAACTAGTCGTGTCACGGGACTCTGCAAGCCCATCCTGCAAAGGCAAGATCAGCCACCCGAGACATGCAGAGACTTTACCAGTTTTCAAAGTCGCCTATACCTTTGGAGGTGAAGCCGTGAGACAGCGGAGTCACCTCCAAAGGTATGGCTCAGCAATAGGGTATCATTTGAACTCCACGCGGTGCCCGGACTCTCGTCTACTTCCGTTGTGGGGTACGGAGATCGGACCTCCAAAGGAAAGCCGAGTGTGGTGGGTCTTGGCGTTTGTGTTTAGTTATTGACCGACTCGGATCCATCGCCGAGAGCCGACTTTGATGATGACCCGGGCCGGCCGGTTTCTATTAACTAGGGGACACATTATACAATACCGGAAACGGTGGGTTGTATGAGAGATACTTCCATTAAAACTGTGGTCATAAGTCGTTTAGCATTTAGCATTGAGTAGTGACCCTGCGAGATCGGTCTCACAAGACGCAACCCAAGATCTTTCAACGGTTTTTATCTATGTGAGAGGTTCCTTGAGCGCCTATCTCTCCGCTGGCCTCATATCCGCCCGCTGCAAGGTTAGTCACGAGAGTTCTACCGTCACTTTCAACGCCGCCAGCTTTTGGAAGATTTTTGACTCGCCTCCTTTCGACTGGAACCCTGCCAAGGCATCGACGTTGCCCAATAATGATTCAAACGCCACTCTTCATGTTACGGCCAAGTTTGTCCAGCCGTGGGTGGATGAACACTCAGGGCAGAAGATGAGTCAGGTCGACCCGCCGTTCTTCTCGCCTGACGCGGGTAGTGATTCCATAGAACAAATCTCCCTGGATGACTTTTTCTCGCAGTTTGCGATCAACGAGGCTTTGTAGACTCAACCAGGCATTGGGAACTCGGGCCCAGTATAGATTTTAGAGGGAAGGACTCTAGGTGATAATTTTGCTGCTAAGCTTATTGGGTTTGCTGCTCCAAGGAAGCACAAGGCCATATCTACCCCGGAATATCGCAAAGGGGGATAAGTACAATGACCACTGGTTTGAGCAGCCTCACCAGCTCCAGCAGGTCATCGACCCAGCCTATGTTATTCTTCATAGCCTTAACGAAGGAGTATATATTAAGCTCTATAACTATAAGCTTTTTAAGCTACCGTAGGTTATATAGTTAATAGCGCCATATAAAGCACCTTAGCGCCTTAGGTGCCCCTATATATTCTAATATTATAAGAAATACCTCGCTGCCTAAGATAATTAATTTAATATATTAATATTTATTAAGTTAGGTCTATTAGTTATTAGGCTACATTATTA
>NKCJ01000191.1:0-69318 GCA_003947015.1 Fusarium sp. AF-6
ATGGAGGCCCTTGCAACCATGATCCTTCCTGGGGGGAGGGGAGCACGTTTTGGTGTATGTCTTTCCCTGGGCGCAGTAGGATTCGTCTATTGGAGCCCGGCAGATGGGTCATGTAACGCTAGACATGCCATGGGTTCGTTTTTGGTGGTGGTTGTGCGGGCCACGCGAGATGGCGCTCTTACTCTCTCTTCCTGGCTGGCTGTTGGGGGTCCGACCCCTTGTACCATGTGTGAGCCGTGACAGCTCGGGGAGGGACCGAGAATGTCAGCCCGAAGCGAACGAATATGCTTCTTTTTTAGTTAGTCGAGAAATATTTGGAGGGTGCGGGCGGCTCCGTCATAGGCAGAGTCTGAGGGCCAACATGTTTCACGTAGGCGTTGGAGTTCTTCATTCTCTGCCTCTCCCTCTTTCTCTCTGTCTTTTCTCAGTGTAGGCATGTCATTACAAACCCTGGCTTCGATCACCGTTTGAGCAACACGCTTGACAGATGGTGCATGGCTATCTTCCCCCCGGTCAAATGGTCTTACACGCTCTCTCTCTCCGTTGGCCTCCCACCACCCCCTTCTTGTACCAAAAGAGCACATGCGTCATGTCATTTCACGTCCTCTCAGGCCATGCTCCGCGCGGCACACAGACGCAAGGCAAACATCCATGGCCCTCCTGGAGAGATGCCGCAGAATTGCCACACCTGTTTGCCGCCCTCCCTCCAGAAAAAAAACCTCGCGTGGTTTGCATTGCCGCCACCCTCGATCAAGCCACCTTGTTTCCCGCCCCAACGGCCTTTGTCCTCCACTTTGTGTGCTGGCCCATGGTTCATCGTGGCCTACTCTCTAAGGGTTTCTTCAAGGTAGGTAGGTTGCCATCAGACCCACACAGGTTTTCTGTCAAAGCCTGCCTGTATCCCCTCATCCATCGTACCCAGTTTTCCTCTCAAGACGAACAAGCGTAGCAGTGAGAGGCCGGGATTCCTGCAGTTTACCGTCACATTGTAGCCCGCTATCAAAGCTTACTCTGGGTCCTACCACACAAAGATTGTCTTCTTTCTCGCCCAGACGGCGGCTCGCCTCGCCCAGAAGAGAAAGAAATATCCCGAAGACGTAACATGACGGTGTAATAGGCACCGACAGGGCACGGGATAATACATACAGTAGCATGACTCGTCGTCGTTTTAGAGATGCGCCAAGGTCGCTAAACGGGGATCAAGAAACGAGCGGGCGTGGTCTTGGCCGTTCTTGGATATCGTTAGAGGCAGGGTAGTAGACGCGGTGGAGGTTGTCCGTGGCATATCCCAGCCCACTTACACCCACTCGCCTCCATCTTCCATTAGAAGCCCCCGGGAGCACCTGACCAATCAAGGAGCCGGCATTCTCTCGTTCTGCATCCGACTCGAATCAAACTTGACGTAAAAAGCCTATCCAGACCTTCTCCTATTATCTACAAAGCAAAGACGAGAAAGCAAACACCCGTGATGCCGACTTGAGCTTCAGCCCGCAGAAACAAATTTGGAGTCGGTGGGAAACTGCAAACTAGTGCTGATAGCCGCAGGCGGCTAGGGAACCAGCATAAACATGGGCGGTAATTTCTAGAAGCTTGGCACGGCGAGGCGATCCGCTCCTCGCCAGTGTGTGTGTCCGGCAGCCACCGCCGACGCCATGCGTCTGGTCTGTATCACTTGGGGTAGGTAGCCAGAGAAAAGAGGCAAGAACTGTTGTTTATCGAGAGGAGAAGAGATGAACGACGGGTGCGTACAGGTCAAGCTGAAAAAAGAACAACATGCGGAACAACGCATTAGTCGAATGCTATGGCTTACTCGACAGGCATCAAGACTACTCTCAGACATCAAACATCAGCCGTGTCCTTCGCACTTTGTCCTCCGTCTTGAGGGGAAAAAAAGACTTGCTATTATGTTGAGGGATTACTCTTAATATGAAAAAACAAAAGCCAAAAACATCTCATGTCATGCTCACGAACGAGAGAATGGTTCAACCCCCATCTTTTTCTTCCTCCCCCGCAGTCGCCAGGGTTGGAGTGAGTCTACTTTTTTCCCCGCGCGAGCGAGGGCCCTTTCTCCGCAGATCCGTGTCTGCGATCTCTCCTCGCGAGCCAAGATGATCCAGATGGTGGGGGAAGAAGGGGGAAAACGGGGTCAGGCTCCAAAAGGGCCTCTGTTCTTTCGGGTCACTCTGGCATGTTTCCCCGCCTCGCAGCCCAAATCCTGGTTCCTTTTTGCAAAATACCCTCCTTTTACTGGCCCATTTCCCCTCTCCCCCATGTTTGCCTAGATCCAGGGCCGAAAGATTGGAGTGGTCCGATGTCTGCGGTGGAGGCGCGGAGGAGCAAGCCCGTCCCCAATCGCGGACGCAATCCACCGCCGGCGCCGGGGGACCCGGGGACTCTTTTTTCACATCTTTTTTCATTCTCAGACTAGCTAGCATTCCCTTTTTCTTCCAAGGAGAAGCCTTCTTACCTTCTGAGACACCATCTAGCGTCCAACACGGAAGGCTGTAGATGAGCGCACCGATGCTCCCCCCGGACAGCGGCGCGCAAGCCACACGGAGATCCGACGCCGTGCCTCTCTTGCTACGGCTCCGGTTTTCGCGGTTGCTAAGCCCCTTAACCAAGCCCCTCTGACCTATTGTCTCTCTCGTAGTCTTCCCCAAGATCCCAAGATCCAATACCACATAGCCGCGGGACGGGGCTGCGGCTCCGCGTTCTTCCCCGCGATCCCTACTTTTTTTCTTCCAAGGCAGCCAGAGTTATCTCAGATGGGGTGTTCAGGGGGAGGGGCCTTGCTGTTCGAGATCTTTGGGATGACGCCACTTTTGGTCGCTAGACTGCTGCTCGCTTCTGGGTGTGGTCTCAACTTACACCTATCGAAAACCTGATGAGCACAAATGTGAGGGCTTGCCCATCAAGGCCTAACAGCTCATATCACGCGCTGGTGATGAAATGAAAATGTAACCCTCAAGCCACGAAAACTCGCAACACTCGAGCCGAACTATTAGCACTGGTTCCCTATTTCGAATCTAGTTTCGGTGCTTACTCTCCTGCCTCGGCCGAGCCGAAATGGTTGTCTCTTCTTCCATGTGCTGCATCAGTTGGAATCACTCGGTCGACACTGAGGTCTTGGACGAGACCCTTTTGGTCATGTCAGAGATTTCTGCTTACACCCAAGCCTAGTCGTGAGAAGGGACAGTGTAGTTCTGTATTCCACATTTACAACCTCCATGTATCTGGGAAACTCCCTACTTGTGACTGTTCCTTGAATCACAACTTTACTATCTCGGTGGAACATAGTACTCGAAGAAGTGGCAACCTCCAAGCACTTGACTCCCGAGGGCCGTTTTGCCCGTTGACTGTAAGTTTCATCAACTACAACAGAGCAGCCCCGTGAATAACAAGAGTCTTTCCAGAGTTTGCAACCTCCTGAACCGCCGAGTGTTCCACAGCCTGCAAGAGACTACAAGCTCTCACGAGAAGTTCTAACAATTGTCAGCCAAGAACCAAGCCAACCCTCGCCTCTGGCAACCTACCCTCATAAACCATGGTATAATGGACCGGTGGATCATCATCAGGTCCCGAGATAAGAGGCATTGTCTCTGACGCAGCAGGAACAACTCGGAAGCGTATTCCAACATTGTCATGTGCACCTATCCATACGATACTCTCAGATCCCGCGCTCGAAAAGTCTTGCTTGCTTGCCATTTCAGCCAGCCAGTTTCGAAAGATGCGTACGACGCCATCGACGATGTTGACATGGCTTATAAACAACCCTCGCTTGGGTCCTTCCTTGACAAGGTTGGTAACGGCGCATAGTTGAGAAAACAGCTCGCCATCATCGAGATGGATGTGCTGCGTAGCGGTATCGTCCTCGGCATCTTCGGGTGCCTGTGCCTCAGTAAACCTCGCTCTGATTCTCCTTGGGCGACGGTTCTCCTCTGCAAGGGTGGGCTTGAATGATGCATATAGACGTTGCAGGTCAGCCAGCGCAGGCGCCTCCTCGCTAACGGCGGGCCCGTCACGGGTTACAGTGCCTTGATACTGGCACGCTAGGTAAGGTGTATATAGCTGATCGCTCGGATGGTAGCACTCCAGAATAAGCTTATTATCAGGGAGGGAAGCTGTTTGGAGGAGGCGATGGTGCAGAACGCGGGTGACTAGGGAGTAAAAGCGGCGGTTTATGAGAACCAGGGGAAGGAGTTCCTGGGAGGATAGTGGTGAAAGAATTGAGATGAAAATCTAATGATAGTCAGTTAATGAATAAAGTGCACAAGAGTGTATAAGTTCTCACTTCATTTGGTAGACCATCGATGACGCTATCGTGGAAAGCCATAGTTGTTACCTTTAAGCGGAGATAAGAGAAGCGGTGGCAACGACAAGGAGCAGGACAAGGGGCAAAAGTATCACAGTTATCACTCAAGGAAGATCCAATTAAATCAAAGTAGCGCGATCAGAGAGTAGACGAGACAATATGAAGAGACTTGACGACAGAATAGTTGATGGTTGTCAACATGTTAGTACCAAGTTGTGAGCTTCGAGATAACGTCTTCAACGGCGTCAATTGAAAACGCGGGGGAGGGGCGATTCATTTAGTCAGCATCCGCAAGTCCGAATGACGAAACCTCCCTTGCTCCCTAGATAACCTCTGTCAACTCTTAGAGTTATTCATAGGGTGGTATTGTTAGATAGGGTGTCAGTTTGTCTTTTACTTGGCTGAGTCAATGCGATATTGCTGCGAACATACGGAATACCTATCCTTAACGCTTCTTTGCTAGAGCAGGGGTGAGTTGACAAAGTGGGACTTTGGTATTCCATCATTAAAAGGGGATATCTTGTTAGGAAAACACCATATCTACCTAGTGCCTTTTATTATGCTGTTCTTAAACAAATGTTAGGATTCTGAAATGTGTTGCTTGTTACTTAAGTTTATGGAGAAATCTATGCATCTGGGGAAAAACAACTAGGGTCGAATAAGTGCAACCATAGGGTAGGTAGCAAGACCGCAAGATATCCCTGGATCTTTCAATCACAGTCATAGGATAAAACTTTTATAAAGCAGCTATTATTTCTATTATCCCTTGACCTCTTTTATCTAGAGCAGTGATTTTGGTATGACGCTATTCTAATGTATAACAATATCCCCTTCTAAGCGGAAACCCCTAAACGCCTGCGCCAAACAAAATCGTGTCGTCGTAAAAACCAAGAGTCTCTAGCCTGATGATATCCTATTACTGCTTCTGATCCTTGTTTCGTGCATCTCGTACCGCAGCATCTACTGCATCAACTAGATCAATGTGGAAGAATGGCCTGTCAACACCAAAGATGGCTGCCATAGACTGAGGCTGGGGGGACTCGGCGTGTACATGAGTGTTCTTTGTCATGGAAAGCTCGTCAGATGAATTCGAGGGCTTCTTGGACTCGGAACAATCTGATGAGCTTGAAGTTTCCGTGGGTGCTTCGATATCAACTGGTCGACGGGTATCACCGGGCAATTGTA
This sequence comes from Fusarium sp. AF-6, assembly GCA_003947015.1. Classification (NCBI taxonomy): domain Eukaryota; kingdom Fungi; phylum Ascomycota; class Sordariomycetes; order Hypocreales; family Nectriaceae; genus Fusarium; species Fusarium sp. AF-6. Next base: position 5,498 of record NKCJ01000191.1, read on the forward strand.
CGTCCTTTTCCATAAGTGTGGCTGCGATAGAGTATGAGGGAACCCAGCTTCCGAGTGCTTCCTGGTTCTTAGAAGAAGGATATCCGAAACCAGCGCTGGCTAGAGCGCGACGGGTCCAGCGGTTGTTGACATTTGCAAAGTGCCATTCCACAGCGTCGGGTGAGGCATATCGATCGAGAGAATTGCGGAGATCCATGAGGCCTTGGATGCAGGTAATATCGAGGTTGTTGACGGCAGAAAAGTCTAGAACGATAGCACGGAGGACAGGAAGGTCGTCGCCATTCTTCTTCTGTCCCTTAGGACCAGGGTCATTCCAGAGACGATCGGATTCCTTCTCGAAGTGCTCCTCAGAGGTGCGCTTGGTGTTTTCCATGACATGAGTGACTAGGGTATCGACATGGTAGGCTTGGTTGGTGTAGTTGTATCCTTCGCTGAATCGGTAAATGAAGACACCTGGGTAAGGTGACTCGACATCGATATCGGGGTTTGAGGCGTCCTTGTGGTCGAGGGGCAGAAAAACGTCGCGGCCGGATTCGTCGTGGAGAAGAGTGGTATGGCTTGATCGTCGGCTAAGGGTATGATTGTTTCCGTGGTTGACCACGCGGTGAGCTCGTGCACGACCGAGGAACTTGCCTCGTGTGCGAGCAAGGCGGAAGAGAAGGAGGGCAATGGAAAGGCCAATGCCGACGTAGATGGAGATCTCAAGAGACTCAAAGACGGCCAGGATGACGCCAATGATCCAGATGAGAAGCTCAGGGGGAGAGAGTTGCCAGTACTTGTAGAGGTTCTTGGGAGGGGCCAAGAGGTTGCAGACGGCATGAATGATCAAACCGGCGAGGGCAGCCTTGGGGATGTAGTAGAAGACGACTGTCAGGGCATAAAGCGCCAACACGAGAACCAATGCACTGAAGAGACCTGCCAGGGGTGTTCTCACTCCAGCCTTGGAGAGGACAGCTGAAGCTCCGAAGGAACCTGTGCACACGTAACCTCCCATGAAAGGGCTGAACAGGTTTGCAGCACCCAGGGCTACGATCTCCTGAGAAGGGCTGACAGTGTAGTCGTACAGTCGACCCATCGACTTGGCGATGGCGATGTGCTCAATAACCAAAATGATAGCAACGGCGGGCAGTTGAGGCATAACCAACTTGAGCAACTCAGTGTCGGGTGAGGGCAAGTTAGCCTTCTTGAATCCTGTCTATATGTTAGCTTGATGTCTCTGCTCAGTGTTCATGGTGCATACCAGGGTCAATCTTGCCAACGATCCGGAACTTGCTATCCTCAAAAGAAACACCGTGATGCACGAGGAAGCTGACGAGAGTAAAGAGAAGCATGACAAAGGTCATTCTAAGAGACGAGATGTAGGACCAGACGCGCTTCTTTTGGGGGTGACGACGCTCCATGAAAGCGCAAATATCTCGGATACCGAACAGGAGGATGATAGAGGAGAAGCCAATGGCGGCATCAAGCTTTGTATCGGGCAAGGCCTTGAGAGTGTTGATGATGACCTTGTAAGGAGACTCGCGAGTGTTGATCTCTGAAAGGCCAAGAAGAACGGGTACTTGTGTCGACATGATGGTGATGCTAGCACCGGTGATGAAGGCCGAGATGGGGATATAGGGGATGAACTCGATGATCCAGCCTAGACGGAATAGACCGAAGAATAGGAGAACAGCACCAGACATTAAACTCAAGGCGTGGGCGACTTCTTCGTTGGAGTATTTTCCGGGGCTGACGCTATCGACATGGCTGATGACTTGGCCGACGAGAAGGGAGCCGACTGCTGTAGTCTAGAATGTGTTAGTGCTGAAGGGTGAAGTCAAGGTATGGTACATACACCAATGACAATATCCTTTGATGTTCCAAAGAGCCAGTACAAGACGGCACCGGTAAATGATGTATAGAGGCCATATGCGGGTGTGAGTTGGGCGAGAAGGGCGTAGGCCAGAGCCTGGGGAACAACAACTAGGCCGATAGTGATGCCTACATAGTTTAGAACAGAACTAGGAGGTAATTAGATACGCTCAACCTACCGGCAGTGACATCACCCAGTAGCCAGCTGAGGCAATATCTAGGAACCCATGAAGCAGATGGGAAGAGTCCTTGGAAATATCGATGAACACCCTCTCGAGAGGGGGCAAGCTCCTTGAAGAATTCGGATATCGTTGGTTCCTGTTCTAGAAAGAGGTCGGCGGGTGAGATGGTCTCTCTAGCACGTTGATGGAGGTCCTGAGGCATGCGGGAGTATCGTTCGTTGACGTCAATGCCGAGCACCGTCTTGGTGACGAAATCTGAAGCCTTTTGGGACGCCATGATGCAAGTTCTCAACGGCCCAGCATAAAACGGTGATGTATGGAAAGAAACTTTGTGAGAAAAAGAGGGAATAGAGACAAGCGAGACGGGATCCCCATGATATATACGAGGACAGCCCCGGCCGCCGGGCGGCTCAGGAAGGAACCAACGAGCCGGCAGACGGTAAAGTTATCAAGGCGGCAGACGGCGAAGACGGGAGTGGAGGTGGAGTCAGTCCACAGAAACAAGGCTCGGCCGGGGTAGAGTCCAAGATAGGGCCGTGGAGAGATCAGTGTAGTAGAATAACCTGGCTAGAAGACGGGAGTCGGCCGGAGTAGCCTCTGACGGGTTACAGAACCCCCCGAAGGGGACATCTGATTGGAAAGCAGGGAAGAGCGGTCTCCAGGTCCCCGATCGAGATGTAGCATATTGATGGGCGCATCTGGGTAAGGGTAAAAAAGTTCTTTATCCCCCCTCCATGTGATAACCGGCTTGTAAACGGAACTCGGGCTCTCGGCCGGGCATGTTGGAGCCGCCACGGACCCACCGTGGCCCCACCAGTCGCCGACCTGCCGTTGCCTGTCTCCCGCTGGAATTCTACCCCGACATGCCCGGCCCGAAAGCCGCCCCGCTCCCGACCGGCCGGTTTGATCTGCAACGCAAGGTCCTGGCAACCCTAATCTTGAGGCTGCATGGGGAAGGCCCGGTAAAACGTATGACTATAATCATGCTTACTTACAAGGATAAAAATTTTGCTGGGTGCCCGACGAGGTCGTACATGGGATCGTCTCTAATATCGGCTCGGAAGTCGCTGGAGGCAAGGGAACCAACTCCATGACCTGACACAAGCACCAGATGTTTTGTTGGACCAGTCAGAACGGGATCTACACTTTCTTGATCTTGGCAAAAACCGACATGACTTTAAAAGAGGTGCCGCCGAGAACCATTCGCTTATCAGACACCGCTCTCTTTTCCCTCCCTTTATCGTCTGTCTTGTCACAATTCGATAACACGGGGATCATCATGTTTTGTTCCCCCTATTTCCGGATCTCGGCTTCAGGTCAGCGAGGGTCCGTTGCACACCCACATTTTAAGACTAAAATTGTTTATCTGCGTCACTGATTCAAGACCCATGGGTGTATATTGAGATTGTCATGAAATAAAAGAACAAATCAGGTAAAAAGAACGACAGGAGTTGGCCTCCCTGAAATCCCCAACCTGAGCAACATGCGTCTGCAAACAAAAAGAAAAAACAAGCTTCAGTGTCCATTCTTATAGAATCGCCTTCCTGATATGCTCTCCCATCTTATCCATCTGTGGCCCTGCATCCATCATGCTAAAGTGGTGGACTTCCTTTAGAACCTCCACCGTGATGCGACTCCTACCAAGCAACGATGCCCAGCCGTCGGCGGAAAAGTCAGTCCGGTCGTTGAGAAGCCAGATCATCTCGCGTGGATCGCCAGGTCGGATCTCGGGCTTGGGGCCGTCTGGATCACTGTAGACGCCGTCCTTTGCATACAGCATCAATGTCTTAGGGGCCTCACCTAAGCTCTTCGACCACGGGACTGGCTCGTAGTCATCCAGCATACTGATAAAGGCGTCAAAGTGCAGGCGCAGCCACTTGGGCACGTTACCCCCAGAGCCAAAGATGCCGAGCTGCTGGAAAAAGTCGTACATGCGCGCCGGCGGGTTCTGCAGCCCGATTGGGTTCGGTGAGTCGATGAGAATCAGGTTCTCGACCTTGTCCCCAGCAGCCACGAGCTGTCTGGCTGCTTCAAAGGCGCAGATACCCCCGGCGCTCCATCCGCCGAGGTTGTACGGGCCCTTTGGCTGTCGGCGCCGGATTTCGGTCAAGAACTTGGCCGAGAGCTGGATAAGGGTGCATCCAGACCGGGCCATGTCCTGGGGAGTTGTGCGCCAGGGACAGTTGAGTCCGTAGATGGCCACCCGAGGGTCAATGCGGGCGAGAGTAGCATATGACGATGCGGAACCCGAGCCGTCTGGGAACATGAAGACGGTTGTCGTGGCGGAGCTGGCTGACCCCTGAAGCAGGATGGAAGTCGCGTGAGGTGCATCGCGAACCACTGGATGGCTCGCAGATGGGGTTGGTAGGGGCTCAGGGGCTGGAGTTCGTTTTGGCTTTGTATCCAACCCTAGAGCTGCAGCGATGGCTTTCTCAACTTCCAAAAGTGTCTCGTTGTCGGCAAAAAGAGACGATGGAAGTTCAACTTCGAATATCTCACTCAACCTGCCGATCGCCGTCAATGATAGGAGTGAGTCGACACCAATCTCATCAAGTCGAGTTGACGGTGAGAGCTCTTGCAATTTGATACCTGTTTCCTCAGATATTGTAGAGCGGAGAATATGGACATGGTCCAAAGCCTCGAGCTCCGAAGCTAGGGAGGTTTCCGGAGTTGATGTGCCCGACTTCTCCTCATCACTCAAGTCGGTCACGGTCGAAGATGGCGGAGCATTAGCTCCATGTAGTTGCCGAAGGTCTTGAACCAAGGGACACTCCGCAAAGATGGTGGAAGGGAGGTCCAAGTCTAACTCATCGCGTATCCGACCCGTGATAGTGAGAGACAGGAGAGAGTCAAGACCGAGTTCCGCAAACTCGGTATCAGGTTTCAGATCGCCGATGCCAACGCCGACCTCCTCTGAAATGATGCCTAGTATCCCCGGCCAGACTCCACCAGAGGGAGATGGGGCTGTTTGAGGGGCTATTGAGGCTGGGAAGAGTTTCTTTTCCACTAGTTTCGGAGTTGGAACAGTTTGTGTCGCACTCCTGGAGGTTGCTGCTGTCCTCTGCCCTGACTTGGGCGTGGGCTTCAAGGAATCCAGCGCTCGACGTGGAACCCCCAAGAACTAACACGGTTAGAAAATGCTCTAAAAGAGAGATAATTCGACGTACCTGAACTTGCTCTATCACGGCAACGATCTCACCCCCATCAAGGATGTAGGTATCCCCCGCGTACAGCGTGCCCTCACGAAGCTGCATTCTGTTGTAACTGTGATAAGTCTTTCCATGCTGCAATTTCGAGATGCACTTGAAGCCATCCCATCCGTGGTTGATAAAGATTTCAGCCTTTGGGTGAGGGCTGTCGTGACCGTTCATGATGAAGCCAGCAATTCCGCCAAGACTATCCATCCACTTTGGGTTAAAGTAGAAGCCCTGGTCATCCACTTCAAACTTGACTGTAGAAACAGCCTCGAGATCCTCAGTGTTGAGTATCACCTCTCTCATTCCTTGGTAGTCTGGGTCGTATTCCACAATGCTGGAAAAGAGCCTGTAGACGATGGCTCGCTTCATCCGATGAGCCTCGCCGTGCTCCACGGACTTTCGGAGAGCCTCGATCCTGCTCTGGATGAGATATGCGTTTCTCTTCCACTCGCTGGTCCAGATCTTGACTGGGGAAATGTTGACTGTGCAGATGGCGTGGTCCACAGTCTTGACCCCTTGGTCGTTGATGCTGTATATGGAAAGTTTGATTGAGTTGGTGGACCATGTTGCTGTTGCTGATGCCCTGAATACCTGAGAGGTAAGGTCTGGGTTGAGAACGAGAGCCTTTTGTATTTGCATTTTAGTGATGTCCATCCCCGTGGTTTCGGTTGACAGGGATCGCTTCTCCATCATGTAGTTGGTGAGTTCCATCGCAATGTCACCCCATAGTGACTAGAAGTTAGTCAGTATAAGAAATAGTACAGATATAGTGAGTGTTGAACTTACAGAAGGACATAGTTTTGCACCATTGACCCGATGGCCCGTAAAGACGGACACGAGTTTCGGGTCATGAACATCCGACTCGACCAGAATCGACGAGGTTTCGCTGCCGTGTTCTTCCTCCATGACTCTCTGAAGAGAAGGAGAGATGTACTTGACAGGCTTTGCAACATCCGGGACTACAGTCGAAGGTTGTGTGCTCTCACCCTTGGTGAGACAAAAGTCGTTCCGATACATGATCCAGTAGTTCTTAAGATCCCAGCTGTACCTTGGCAACTCAAGCACGCGGTTGAACTTTTCAAAACCTCGGTGGTATTCATTCCAGTCAATTTTGATTCCACTGAGATAAAGCTGTTCGAGCGTAGTGGCCAAGGCCTTCCATGTGTCTGTGTCTTTTCGGAGTGTTGTTGCAGTGTTGGAGTTGCTGCCCAGGGTTCCTTTGACCATTCCTGAACAAGCTGGATGGGGACCAATCTCTAACCAGATTGTCTTTTCACTGCATAGGCCGCTGTTTGTGGTTGCTTCCAATGCGGCCTGGAAGTTGACTGTGTGACGGCATGCCTTGGCAAGGTACTCGCCATTGAGGACACCCTCCTCAGAGATGACCTTTGACTGTAGGGGGGAGACATAGGGGATCGATGGGGCGTAGAATATGACTGCTTGGGCTTTTGACTCGAATTCTTCCAAGATGGGTTCAACTTGAGCTGAGTGAAAGGCAAATGGTACGTCAAGTTGTGTCGTAGTCAGCCTATTGGTCTTGAATACCTGCGTCAACTGGCCGATCTCTCCAACTTCGGCGCTCACAACAACGCCGGTAGGTTGATTCAGGCAAGCGATTTCAGCCTTGAAGTCTTCAATCAGAGGATTAATCACATCCAAAGATGCCTTGACAGCCAGCATCGAATGGGTACCAGGTTTGCAATGCCGTGTGAGTAACCTCGCTCGTGTACCCACCAAGAAGATGGTGTCACTAGCGGATAAGACATTGGCTGCAAAGAGAGCGGCATATTCGCCCAGACTGTGTCCAATGACGAGACTCGGCTTCACGCCCCAAGACATCCACAGTCTTGCGAGGGCCATCTGGAGGCAGGTGATGGCGAGCTGAGAGACAACCGGGTCAGGCGACTCTGTGGCTTGCGAACTGTGGACGACATCAAGGAAACTGGGGAAGCCTTGTCGAATAGCCATGTTATCGAATCGTGTCATGTCTTTTCGGAAAGAGGACACGTGAAGGTAGAGTTCTCTTCCCAGTCCGACATAGAAGGATCCTTGCCCCGTGAACATGAATGCCACGTTGGGAACCCTGGCAACAGATGGAACTGGCTTTGGATCTAGATTTTCAAGCTTCGACTTCAAAGACTGAGTGATCGAAGCCATGTCCGAGCCAATGGCAGTGACGCGATACCCATGATGCATCCGCCTCGCAGTAGTTGTGTACGCAAGGCCAGAAACCGAGACATCCCTCGACCTCTCAAGATGAGAAATGAGCGCCTCAATGTTTCCCCTGAGAGACTTGGCCGTCTTTGAAGAAACAGCCACAAGGTGGAAAGTTCGGGGGTCGGCTTGCAGATCTCTTGACATGGGTGCGTCCTCGAGCAGCACAGCCGTGTTACCACCGGCTGCACTGAAGTTGTTCAAGAAAGCTAGTCTCTTCCCGCACGGGGCGTCGTCTCTAGGCCATGGGGTAGGTTTAGATGCGATGTTGACGTTGCGGTCTTTGAGATCTAGGGGGTAGTTGTGGTTGATCTTGGTTTTGATACCACAGTGTGGCGGGATCTCGTTGTTCTTCAGCATCATGAGTACCTTGATGAGAGATGAGACTCCAGAAGCAGATTCAGCGTGGCCGATATTTGCTTTCGCTGAGCCGAGATATAGAGGGTGACGCGGCATGCGTTGATGGCCGGGAGCAAAGACGGAGAGCACCGAGTTCATTTCTGTGGCGTCTCCGGCCTGGGTGCCTGTACCGTGCATTTCGACATAGCTTATATCAAGGGGACTGACTCCGGCATTTCGGATAATGCGTTTGAAGACGGAGGTTTGATCACCTTCATGAGGGCGAGTGATGCTGTCCGTCTGGCCACAATGGTTGGTGGTTGCCCCTGAGATGATGCCGAAGATGGGGTCATTGTCCATTTCCGCGTCTTCGAGGCGTTTGAGGATGACAGAGCCGACGGCATCTGCTCGACAGTAACCGTTGGCTCCATCATCAAAGGCGTTGCAGTTACCTCGAAGATGTTAGCATGGATACTCATGACAGTTCGAAAAAATCACTTACCAGTTGTGGACAAGAAATGTCCTCGGTCAAGTCCCACAAAGTTGTCAGGGTTTGTGAGAATATTGGTACCGCCAGCCACTACGGTGTCACACTCTCCCCCCCAAAGGTACGCACAAGCTGTCTGGATAGCGGCAAAACTGGAAGAACAGGCAGTATCCATGCTGAGACTTGGACCAGAGAATCTGAAAAAGAAACTGATTCTTCCTGGCACAAAAGCACGGTTACCTCCGGGGATGAAGTAGGTATCGACATCCTGCCCGCTGTTTACTTCTCTCCAGTCGTCGCTTGTCGTTCCAAAGAAGCAACCAATTCGATCTTGTTGTGTTGATGGTGTCCTGTTGGTGACCATGCCGGCCATTTCCATTGCTTCGTAGACCGTCATGATGGCCAATCGCTGCGCCGGATCCATGTTCTCAGCTTCACGAGGTGAAATGTTGAAGAATCGTGTATCAAAGAGTCCTGGCTCCTCGATCCAACATCCGTGCTTGACGCGGCCGGCGTTCTTAGTCTTTCCTGTAGGATCGTAATGCGTTTTCCAGTTGAAGCGATCTTCTGGAACATCGCGGTGGACGTCCTTGCCAGCTCTCAGTAGGTCCCAGAAGGCTTCGTTGGAAGCAGAGTCGGGGAAGCGTCCTGAGTAGCCGATTATGGCGATCTTGGAGTCTGAAAAATGACCATGGGTTGAGTGTGACTTGGTAACTTCTGGAACCTGCTCAACTTGCACGTTGAGATTGGCGCGGCTGAGGGCTGTTGAGAGAAGTTGAGAAGCGTTGCTGGAGAAGGGAAGAATAGTGCAGCTTTCAAAGCCGGCCTTCTGAAGCCTTCCTATTGTTGCTTCCAGGACTGAGTTCCACTTCACCTGGTTGATGAGGGTGTCCTTGATCACGGCCGTGATTGTGCCTTTGTAGCCGTCTGTAATGGCCAAGTCTCCTGTGGAAGCCGAAACAAGTGAAAGAAAGGGAATGTTGGTACAAGATAGACCCTCGACAATCTCTTGAAGAACAAATTCATCAAAGAGATGTGGAGCATGGTATGGCGAGTGAATAGGAAGTTCATGTGATTTGAGTTGCTGACTTGCGATGAACCCCTGAAGCACTCCAGGTGGACCACTCAGGGTAATGTTGTTGGGTGTTGTAGCACTAATATACGGCCTCCAAAGATCATGGAGGTTCTCTCAATGTCAGTTACACATTCAATGACAGCGTACTCATGAGACTTACTTCCGATGTCCCCCATTGATCCAGCCTCTCCTGAATCTCCTTCTCCTCTCCGGGAATGACAACCGACCAGCTCCTTCCATGCTCCTCGTTGTTGCCAACTGTGTCGTTCTTGATGATAAATGAATGAAGCGCTGTTCTAAATGCAAAAATGATGGTTTCGCTGGTAACATTGACCAGCTCTGAGAGAGAAGGGGATGCGCTGATGGCTGCTGCAGAGAATGCCCCGGCACAGATACCAAGGCAGTAGGCCTCATCAGGCGAAGGATACTGGCGGCCATGGCGACCGTAGTAACTATACATGTAAGCCACAAAGTCCGTGGAATGTGTAAGTCACTTACTTTATGAACTGCCCTATCTGACAGACTGGGAGAAGGCAGAACCTCAAGACTGGCGTACCCTCTGTCTCTCCGAGCCTCGACACCAAGTCGATCAGAGTAGTGAATTGAGGAAAGAGACTCTGCTGCTTTGTAGTCAAAAGTCCAATCTCATCTCTGATCTTGGCTGCGGCTTGTTCGAAAAAGGAGGTGAGCAAGGGGTTATCGTGAACGTGCAAGAGAGCTTGGAGCTGCCCCTCGAAAGGGACAGATAGATCTCCAAACAGGAGTATTTTGCAGTTTTTCATGTTGAAACTCTGCTGCTGTTTGAATGTTGAATGATGAAATCTAAAGCATTCAAGCGCCAGATAACCTGTACTATATGGTTCTCTGCCTCCCGAGTCTCTGCATCATCTCGACGGAGTTCCCCCCAGCCACCACCACCGGAGCCTCAGCCCTGGTTAGATGCATCCAATCTCACTGAGAATAGCAGTCACATGGCCTCCGGAGAAAAAGCAGGGCAGCAGCTATGCACTCATGCTCGATAGGTAAGCGCCAGAGCCGGGCTCGTGTATTGAACAATCTCGGAAGCCATTGTCAAGACGGTCCTCGGCGTCCGACTCGCCCCCCGGAACAAGGGACGATCATGAAGCTGCAACTGTTTTCGAAGATGGAAGAAGACGAGGTGAGCACGTGCTAGTGTCTGGGTATTCCAAGGAAACCGATAAAAGCCATCATCTGCACGCGTCTTTATCCGGACACATCGCCGCTCAAGTCGAAGTCATTGACGAAGGTGTCGCTTTACCAAGACTCAGTTTTATCCTCTCGTAAGACACCCATGTCTTCCAAGTCTCATCAGCTCTTCTCGGTGACCATCTTTGGTTATCGAAAGCCTGGGATGAATGAGGATGCCTATCATGAGTACGTCAGTGAGACTCACACGGGACATCTGAAAGAACTTCTCATCAAAAACAAGATTGTTTCATATCACATGGTAAGTATATCATGATGAGTACTTGGAGGTACATTAAAAGGCATAACTAATGCTATCTAGCAACACAACTCTACCAAGGGGCGAGCACTGATCGACCGCATCCTACCCAACCTTCCCTCGGAAAAGGTCGATGATGCAGACTGCATTGTTCAAATTGTATTTAGAGACATTGAAGACTACGTGAGAGTCAAGCAAGATGAAAAGTTCAAGACTGTGGTTGACCCTGATCATGCTGTCTTTTCTGACCCATCGAGAACCAAGTTTGTGACTGGATGGTTCGAGTTTCACATTGCGGATGGGGAACTGGTTTAAGTCTCTATGAATAGGCATTAGATAGCATTATTATGCTATGTTTGATATAACTCCTTGAATGGAATATGTGTTTCATAACTAAACGGTATGAGACATCATCGTGGTTCCATCTCCTATATCTCATCCTTCAATGACATGTCCATCTCCTGTAAAGTCCCCGACTTGCAACAGCCTGTGCCACAACCACAACAACCGCGCCTGCGGCTTCTGTCTTGTAGCGTTACATACATATTAACAATGATACTGTTCATTGGTGAGTTGTCCCGGTTTATGCTCTGCTCTCGGCTTAATCAGGAAGTTGACATGACAATGTCAGCTTGGCCACCCCGCCAGTTAACGACCTTAACCACCATGATTCCATTAGGTCGAGATAAGAGCCTCACGCCATGTGTGATGTTACTAGTCTTCTCTTCCCTCATTAGGCACTTTTGTAATATTCGTCCGTCTCCCCTTGGAAGTCGTCGTTGGGGATGATGGTTTCAGTAGCATGTGGCTTGACGGTTTGACAGCCAGGAGAAATCTATTTTTAAAGAAACTGTGTTTCAAAAAATTGTTTTACATACCTACATAGTATTCCCTTGATGTCTATTATCTCATCAGCTACAATCAGATATCTCCCGTCTCCAATACATCCCGCTCCTTGGCATTGAACGCAGACATCTCAAGAGCCTATAACCATGCCCGGCTGACCCGGTAGATTCGGCTCTCGTATGCCGCTGCCGCTGCCGCTGCCGCTGCCGGCGTATGACAATGCATGAAACATAGAATCAAAAAACGACGTTGGCAAAAGATGACGAGCTCAGTCTGAGCTGCATAAGCACGTGGCATCAAGGGCAAAAAGTTCCTGTCCATCGTATATGCACATGGCGTGATTCGCGCAGAGAGGCCCCATATCATCCTTCTTCCTCGGCCTATGCGTGAGAATATGGACCGAGGATGGTGTGCCGAGCCAGAGATGTCGAAATAGAGTTCTCCAATCGGGAAAATACCAGAAACGGGAGTCATCGAGCGGTTGGCTAGGCCGGTACAGGCAAGGAAATACAACTACACAGGCTTCTGGGTAAGGGTATTGGTAGATCATATCCTGAGGCTGTGCTTGATTATGTTGCATCCCGGAGGTGGCAGCTGAAACAGGACGGCTTATGGATCACAGATGACGCTCTATCTGGTATAAGACGGGTAGATCTTGAAGCTTATACTGAAGTCTACTGGTTAGAGACATCTCGGCATCCGACTAGAACAATTTCTCAACCAATGCGAGAATCTCCTTGCTCGGTTCCCCTCCAGATGCTCTCCTGGCGATAACGGCAACTTGGTCACGGTCGACTCCACGTGCTGAGAGGGACGGCTGCTCGAGCGCCAACTCCCTCACCAGGGCCTCCACACGCTGTGCCACCTCGATAGCTTCGCCGCGGACGTCTCCCCCTCCTCGGCGATTTCCCCCCAAGGCTGGAAGCAGACGGGATATCTGCTGGGCGGCCGCCTTGTCCGTCTCTGCCTTGTGGCGGAGGACCGGACCTAGCGTCAGACAGCTGGTTTCACCGTCTAGGAAAGCTCGTTGGTCAGCAGTGATCTCTCTGCCCGGGTATCTTTTTATGTCTTGGGGGGCTTATTGTTGCTGTTTTGTCAGTTGTGCAGGGTTACATCATCCCGACATTGTGCCTCTGTCATACCATGCCGTCTGCAGATCCGATTGGACGTGTCTCAAGGGTGTCTCAGGAGAGGAGGGTTCAGCCTTGTTCGCCCGTCTCTCCAAGGAGATTGAAGTAAGACGGGGCGTGTGATAGTAAGAGATGGTAGACTTACGAGGGATTCCATAGGGACTTCCAAGGGCATGGCCTAGAGAGTGAGAGAGACCCATTCCGCCTCTAAAGTTGGAACCACGAAGACCAGAACTGGCAAAAGCAGCGAGCTGTAGCTTGGTAGTGATGTCGTCGGCAGTATCAGAGCCATGAATCTTATCTGCCGCTGGGAGACACTCAACCAGCACACCCAAAGCCCATTGAGCTAGGGCTTTCCAAGGAACCTCGGAGGCGTTTGGATGATACACAGTCTCGACTGCGTGATCTACCGCCCGCATACCCGTCGAGAGCCAGAGGCGCTTGGGTGTGTATCGAGCAAACGAGGCGTCGTAAAATATGGCGCCCACACCCATGGAAGGGTGCATGAAGCCAAGCTTGGTGCCGTCAGAGCGTGTGAAACCTCCCCCGGCTGTGCACTCAGCAGCGCTGAGCGTCGTGGGGATGGCGATGTGCGTGAGGGTCCTCCCCGCGGCGGATTCGTGTATGCGGAAGCAGACCATCTTGGCCGAGTCAATGGGCGAGCCGCCTCCAACGGACACCACCGTGTCGATCTTGTCGTCTTGGTTGACCAGACGGGTAGCCTCGTCCACTCCCTCGGCCTGGCCGTGTTGCTTGATGTCCGAGTAGGTCCCGGCGTGGAGCTCACCGAGGAGTTCTTCAAGCTTGCGGATCGCGGGTGTCTTGGTGGCCATGGAACTACCAGTGATGATGAAGACCTTGGAGGTAGGGGACGGGATAACGCTCAGGAGGTGTCTCTCAACACACCCGGAGCCGTAGTGCAGGTACTTGAGGTGATCCTGGGGCCTCCATAGGCCAGAGAGAGGGGAATCAGTGCATTCGATAGCCATCGGGGCGATGTTTGCGAAGTGTAAGATACTAGTGATGTTTCTAGAGAAGAAAGATTCCAGTCTATCACGAGGTATTTCTAGCCCTGAACCTCTTGAACAACGTCCCCTACGGATACACCTGCAGAACGGTATCTACATGTTGCAGGGGAGGGGGCTTCAAGCCTGTACGGAACGGAACGATTGGAGTCCCGCTGATAATGATTCACTGTACCACCTTGAGCCCATAGACTAAGCTCACCTGGTACATAACAGTTCCCGTATGCGTGGGAGGGGGAGAAAATCTGACGGCGTCGTCGGTCAGCGATCGGCCAAGCCACCTCTAGAAGAGACCTTGGAGAGAAGAACCCTCCGAGCGCCTGTTTTTGGAAAGCCTGGAAGACCACATTTTTTTCTATCTCTTCCCATCTCTTCTTCTTTGCAAGGTAGAGTCTCACGTAATGGCGCCCAGCGTGGTACCGTATCCGTGGTGTCTGTGACGAAACTGGCCTCCTCCTCGATTAGGCTAACACTACTATATACCTCAGGATCTCTTGGAAGCCTCGACAACCTTTTATGGGCCTTTCTGTTGAGATATTCTGCAAGGATGTGGAATACCCAGACAAAAGAGGTTTGTTCATCTATCTCTACTTCGTTCGATAACCAGATCCTGACTCTGGACGATGGAGCAACCGCAAATGTGGTCGACTCACGATCTAGCATGCGCTCACTGTCGAGCTCGCAAGATCCGCTGCGGGAGAGAACGTCCCCAGTGTGAAAGCTGCAAGCGAGATGGTGTTGAGTGTCGATACTCGTCCCCTGGGAAGCGTATCAACCACGTCAAACTCCTGTAAGTTCAATCTACCTGTCCCATTCCATAGGAAGCACAAGAAGCTCAAGCGTCCATGTCTCAGATGCCAAAACTTCGAGGCGCTCGAAGACCAACTCAGCAGCATCCAAAGCGACCTCTCAACCCTGACATCGCTCGTCAGAAGCGGCAACGGAGCCAAGTCACTCCCCACGCCGGGGGAAGACTGGACCCTCGAAGAAACCGCAAGATCGGATGAGACAGCGGCTGCTCCCCGCAAGGACCGTAACATAGCACGGGACGTGTCACAGTCTGTGGACCGATACCACGGGCCGTCTTCCCTCTACACTCTCTGCAAGGAGTTCCACGACGACCCCTTCTTTGGGTCTTCGGACCATGATTCGGATGATGGTGTTGCTGTGCGTGTCATGTTGCAGCAGATGCTTGTTGAGGCAAGCAAGGAACAGCAACTTGATATAACATCGGAGCATAGCGGCATCTGTCTCCCTCCGCGACAGTTTCTCAACATTGTCGTTGGACAATTCTTCAAGAGCGCCGACTACGCAACCGACATCTTTACAAGGTCCAACTTTCAGGCCAATCTCGATCGCATCTACTCGCAACCTCCGAGGCCTTCGGACGAGGGATGGGCTGTATGCTTCAACGTCATTGTTCTTCTGGCTATCGGAAAGGATCAGACAAGTCACGGAAACAGTCCATTTATCCAGCCCTTCCTACAAACGCTAGGCATGGCTGTGAATAATCCGCGGGTGTTTTTGACGCCGAGGCTCATCAATGTTCAGGCTCTGGCTTTGTTGGTAGGTTCCCACCCCCCTTAGATTTGTTGAATGATGATTGATGTGTTTCTATAGAGCTACGTGACGGAACAATACAGCACCACTGCCCTCGCAGAACTTATATTTGCCCAGGCCTGTCATCTGGCTCGAACTATGGGACTTCACCAGGCCCGCGCTTCTCTTCATGACTGTCCCCCTGAAGTGATTATCGAAAGACAGAAAGTATTCAGGTCCCTATACATTCGAGATAAGAACGCTTTGGTATGTCGAGGAGCAACTTCCTGTCTACCGGGTTACGACTCTAGCATTACTCGACCATCGGAAGGTGATGAGGCCAGATATTCATCCAGGATCGACCTCGCAAGGATTCAAGACGAAGTTTACCGGAACATTCACGCCGCTGAATCTCCCGAGTTGCCTCCCTCGAAACAGAGCCAACTTCTTTTGCAGCTGGAGCAGAAACTGGATCAATGCGATTCCACACATCGAGTCACCAAGATACCGCCAACATCGATTGATTCGGCAACGCTAATGCTATCTTTCTTTGCAACCCGGCTCTGCATTCTAAGAGCTAGTGAGGACACCAAATATTCGCATCAGGCGCTGAGAGATGCAAAGGCTAGCTGCCTCCTCTTCCTCCTAGCAACAACAGCACAGCCAGATCCTCGCATGGTGGACGCCCTAGATCGAATCCTTGGACATTCTAGATCATGCAGTCCAGTAATTCTAGCCAACACGGACATCACAAGAGAAACTGTCTCCCAGAAGAGAGCTTCTACGCCTGACGAGGGGGAGATTCTAGCCTCAGTGCTACCAAGACTGGCCGCAAACTTTCCCCTGGCAGCGGTGTTCATAATTGCCCGGAACATTATGCAGCCAATAGCATCATCCAATGACGCCTTCGGTCAGCCAGAAGAGGAAATCCGGCTCTTGGAGGCTCTGCGGGACAGATACGCTTCGGCAGCCGACCAAGAGCACGTCGAGAATCTTCCATCGAAGCTGAGTCGGACCCTAGACTTTCTCCTCCGTATTGTACGACAAAGGATGTTTCCCGAGGCGATAAGCACGCCATCGATGGCTTTCAACGAGCTATCTAGCCTCCAATCGACAGCATCCTCGTCTTCTCAACGAAGAAGTATCAGCAGCTCACTCAAAGACACACCTCCAGATACCGAGGCGCAGTCTACAGCTGCATCAGTCAGCGAAGCAGTTTCCTCCACTTCGATGCTTCTCCCGTTTATGCAGCCACTCGAGTCTCCAAACGGATGTTCACCATGGCTTGGGAATGCAAGCCACGGAACAATGACGCTCTCACCATGGCCGGCGTCATACAAGCAACATCCCGAGACGGCAGTTCATGTGGGCAAGAGGCAAAGACTATCCAATCAGGCAGAGCAGCTATTTGATATAACAACGGGGTTTACGGATCATCATGTTACGCGGGCAGAGGAGGACCCTCTCTTTACCTTTGACTTTCTCGCAGCAGCGAACGATATTCCTGTTTTCGAGGTTGATGAATAACGGAATTCTCTCTTTTAATGTTTGTTTTTGGAGTTGGTTTTTAACGGTTAAGGAGCTGGGGCGTCTTCACTCTTTTATGTGTTTAATCTAGATATATTTGCCACAGGTACATTGGGGAAAACGACTTCAACACACAAGCAACAAGAGTTTAAAAAACAAGCTAACTCTCTACCCTTCACTCTTTATCCTTGTCTTCTTTCTTTGAAGCTGCCACCTCCTCCAGACGCTTGACATCCTCTTCACTAAGCGGAATGGTTGCAAAACGACGTAGAGCAGCAATGTTGGCCTCGGGGGTAAGCTCCTTACCACTACCATTCAAAGCCTCAAGATGCTCAAAGTATCGGATAAAGAAACCAGGGGTGGCCGTATTGATGAAGACAGCCTCTTCATCAAAAGGATTGCTGAACTTGTGCGGCAGACGAATGGGAATCGTGAGCATCTCTCCAGCCTTGCAGTCAATGTCGGGCCGGCCCGGTAAGTGGAAGCGGACGGTACCCTTCTGCAGTGCAGCCCTGGTTAGTTTTTTTACATGAAAGAGCGTGGGGGGTTCTGGTGGCTTGCCTTGACGTAGAAGCCTTCGTCATGCATCTCGTGGAAGTGAAAGACGGGACCGTCTGACTTGGGGGGGAGCAGACTCTCGATGACGGCTAGTCGATGCTGCGTGTTGGATCCATCTTCAATAGGACGCCATAGATCTATCTCATTTAGAAAAGTCTAGTAAAATCCAAACAGGTTGCAGTGTTGAACTACTTACACTGTCCGAGTCTCCGCCAAGGCACTTCCTCTGGCTTAAAGTGGTTGATCCGGAGCGTCTCCGCGTAGGCCTCGGTAGCCGAGTCCATGACGAAGCAGCAAGTCTTCTAAACTCAACTGTTAATTGGACGCAGAAGCGGAGCTCAAGTGCAACAAGGATCAGGGTGGCGTTGCGTGAAGCCGGAGTTAGAAGTTAAAGATTTCCTTTTTGGGACGAAGTTGACGATGGCTTCTACGTACAAGTTATGCGGATCCCTTCATTATTTTATAAAATTTCTTAACGCCGATAATTCCGCTTTTTCAAGTTCTATACACTACGGAAACCTACAGACTCTGTAACCGGCTTCCGACAATTGTCTTCATCTGGCTCCCGAATGAGTTTCCATTGTAGAGGGGATAATATGACTACGTAAGCTCATGACGACGACGGACAGAGTCTTCAAGTATCAAAATCATATGAAAGCTCTCAAGTCGGCTCCCGTACAACTTGTGATAATGATCTGATAGCGCAATCTAATGCAGACGCAACTTCAAGACATAAAACGGGCTTGGCTCTGAAGAGACGTTTTGGGCATGCACTAAGTCCGCCCACGGAGCACGAGGCGCGAGGGTAGATTTGTATGATGCTGTGTACCTACTCTTGTTCCTGCCTCGGACTGTTTCGGAGTTTATCATTCTTTTCGTTTGATCTAATCTCTTCTCCGGTGACAGTGAATAAGAGATGAGACGAGTGAATTCTCTTCTCTCTGCGCACTCGCTCCTACGCAATCATCTCACCTCTTCAACTCCTACAACATTTTCCAAACCACCAACCCTAAAGCTTCTACGCACTTCATCTCCAAGCATGTCCGACACGATGTTCCAGTACCAGGCCATCAAGCAAGGCGGACCCTTCACCCTCGCCACAGTCCCCAAACCCAAGCCCGAGCCAACAGACGTCTGCATTCGTATCAAAGCCGTGGCACTCAACCCCCTAGACTACAAGATGTTAACCCGCGGAGAGATGGTCAAATCCTGGCCTGCAGTCTTTGGTCTCGACGGTGCCGGCATCATCGAGGAAGTCGGCGACGAGGTCACAGACTTCAAGCCCGGTCAAGAGGTATTTGCTCTCTGCGGCATCGGCGGCAAGACAGCTGGCTTCCAAGAAGTTGTAACCGTGCCTCAGCATTTCGTATCGCAGAAACCTGCATCGCTCAGTTTTGAGCAAGTTGTTTCTTTGCCGTGAGTATATACGTCTACGCCCTCATTGCCCCTGAGAACCACGGCAGGACCGTTGACTCATGTCGTGTTCTAGTATCTGTTATCTAACCGCCGCCGCCACCATTCTCGTCGGCCTCCATGTGCCGATTCCTCATATCTCGGCAAAGGCACCAGGAGAACCCGTCTCTCCACCCGGAAGCGTCCTTGTTCTTGGCGGCGGCTCGGCCGTTGGGGGTGCTGCCATCCAGATGCTTCGGTTCGCCCTCCCCCACGCAACTATCTTAGCCACGGCCTCCCTCGAGCATTCGGAACGCCTCAAGTCTCTAGGCGTCACCGAAGTCATTGACCGAAGTTCGTCTTCACTTGTTTCTGATGTCACGGGGGTCGTTCCAGGGGGCGTGGACGCAATCCTTGATTGTGTCACAGCCGCGGCAGAGGACGCCGGCCTCTTTGAGACACTGAACAGCAATGGCCCTCGCCTATACTCACAGGTATTCACGGGAGTCAAGGTTTCCGCCCCCGAGGGTGTCACTCAGGCCGTGGTTTTCGGACGCAACGTCTTTGACGCACCCGGTGGAAAGGGGGCCATGGCAGGTCTCGGGAAGCTCTTGGAGGATGGAACTTACAAGCTCCCAGTCCCGATCAACGTGATTGGTAAGGGATGGGAGGCGGTTGGTTCTGGTCTGCTTGGCTTTGAGGCCCGCAGTAGCGGAGAGAAGCTCATCGTGAGCCTCTAACGCATTTCGCCAAGCCGTTGTCGATGATGATTCCACTTCCTTCTCTCCGGCACAGGGAGTCCCGGCCACACTGGCAAAGTGTACAGTCATTAACACATAACGGCAGTAAGCCCATTGGAGAAAGATTCTGTCATAATATAAGCAGATTGTGCACTATAGCAGCGGTGAAGGGTAGACTATCGCCATGATAAACATGAAGCATGAAGATGAATCTTAAGTGATTTAAAACTAACACCAGCAAATGATTTCTTTCTTAGCCCATGAGAGCTGGTAGATTGTCTTCTCTTTAAGCCCTTTGAGCAATTCAATATACTATTCCTCTGAGGATAAAGCCTGTTAAATAAACTCAAGTCAATTTCAGGGTGTGAAATACTGGGATATTCATCAGAGCCATGGCACTTACTGAAAGGACAAGCTCTGAACTTCCCGGGTGCATATCATCACATGGACTTACAGCTCTGTCTCAAGGTACGGATTATCACAAACTCGCACAAATTCAGTCAGCTGGACAGGTAGCCAGCTCCCGGTTCATGACAATGAGTGAATGGTCCCCACCATGCGCATGGCTTCTCGTCTAGGGCAAGTTCATCACCTCATAGACGTCATGAATTTCAGCTCCTGAATGGCATGTTTATCTCCTTGTTTCAAGATACACTGCCGAAACGGAACTCCAACTCGGCGTCCGTTGCGGAATCCTCGGACTCTCACAACATACATGCATATCCAGATACACCAGCCCCTGTCTGCATCACCGGTACCAAACCCTCGGATCCGAATCTCTCGTATTCCGTCCTCCATAAACCATCAGATAAGACTTGCTTCTGGCAACACTCGGGTTCCGCAACCCGTACCGTCCTGAGGCAACCCAGACGTCGTGAAATCGTATAATACCTTGGTGTTGAAGCAGTACACCATCATCTAGTGCACCAAGTTTCACAGGAAAATCATTTCCCATTCTTGTCCTATTGCCCATCATGGTTGTTATTCTTCCCCGCTTTCACCTCATTGAGATTGAGGACTACTCTTGGTGCCCAATCTGGCTCCGGGAGTACGCCCATCGTTCACTGGCTGCTGTTTGGAGTACTGTTGGGTTCAACAGGACAACCTCTACAGCTGCGCAGGTTTGTGATGTCATTGAGGCCAATCTTCCTGGGCATCCAAGTGATTATCACTTTGTGGATGCTTGTGCTGGGGCGGGAGGTCCGACACCCATCTTTGAGGAGATCCTCAATGAGCGCATGCTCGCAGAGGGGAAGCCTCCTATTGAGTTTCTACTCACAGATCTGTTCCCTGATCTAGACGCTTGGAAGGCTATCGCTGCTAAAAGTGACCACATCTCGTATGTGGAAAAGCCGGTCGACGCTACCAAGGCTTCTAGATACGCTGCTCGTGACAAGAAGGAGCTTCGTATTTTCAACATGTGCTTCCATCACTTTGACGACGCTGGTGCTCGCAAGGTGCTTCGAAGCTGCATGGAGGAATCTGACGCGTTCATGTAAGTTTATTCCCAGTCGTTGATCTTTTCCAATACTGACAGGAGTAGGATCTTCGAGATCACTCACCGAACGCCTTCATCGCTCATCAACACCACCTTCGTCATTCTGTCCCCTTTCGTGACCACTATGCTCTGGTGGTGGTGGTCTCCCATGCACCTTTTCTTCACTTACATCATTCCCGTCGTCCCTCTGTTCTTTGTCATCAATGGCTACGTCTCATGCTTACGAGGCCGTACTCCAAACGAGCTGTTCAAGCTTATGGAAGAAGAGGGCATTGATACTACGGGTTGGAGGTTCGTCGACGGTGAGACGCGTGTTCTCCCACCCTTCGGAAAGATCTACCACTTTATTGCAACCAAGGAGTGAGGGGGGACTAGATACTTGATTGTAGACTGGGTTATGATGGGATATGGGAAGAGGTCGGTTGGAGGGTAGAGAAGGTAGGAAACGGAAGGGCAAATTGTAGTAAGTATCAGACCAGCAGAAACGGAAGGTTCTAGACATTAGAATGCTATTTAAGAATGACATATTCTGTTTCAAATTGTCAACACAGATTGCCCATAAGTGTAGTCAAGCCTCGAAGTAAGTAGTCGCTTTCAGAATACATTCAGATTTGATATGCGAAATCGCTTCATCGAGACTCCAGATGGGCTCTCATGACAGATCATCCTTCTTTGCTATGACGACAACAGCTCCAAAGCGAAACCATTAACAAACTATCACTCGATTTCGATAGATGAAAGATATCAAGCAAACCATCTTTAATAGCATGTCCCTCATATTCAATTTACCCTAGGCGAGAGCTTAACCAACAACGGCGGCTTTGTCCAAAACCCGTAGATCCTCTGCCCATCCATCCACCCTTCACACTCTGGCAAAAGCTCCATGTCAAACCTCCACAGCATCCTCGCAAGAATCAACCTTAGCTCTGCCTTAGCCAAGTTCTTACCAAGACAGTTACGAGGCCCGACTGAGAAAGGCTGAAAAACCGCTCTGCAATCGCCTTTCTCGTTTAGCCATCGCTCTGGTAGAAACTCTGAAGCTTGGGAAAAGTTCTTCTCCGAGTGGTAAGCAGCGAACTGGTTGACGCCGACGATGGTGCCTTCGGGTACAAAGAGGCCATCGATGGTCTCTCCACCAGGAGGAACAACCCTTGGGAGCGTAATTGCGACTGGTGGGAATAGTCGCATAGACTCTTGAATAACTGCATCCAGAAGCGGAACTCTGTCATCCGAAAGTGCCAAAGTAGAAATATCATCTTCTGCTTCAAACTCTTGTCTGATGCATCCCTGAAGCTGTTGATAGACATCTCGATGCGTCAACAAGAGATGTATGGTACCTGCCAAGGCTGTAGCAGTACCATCTGATCCAGCTATCGCGATGCTAAAAGCATCTACCACCATCTCATCTGGAGTCAAACCTTTGCCTTGGTCTTCAGTAGCCAGTACATGGTGCCAGAAGTCTTTACGATCGTCAGTTGGGCCTCGGGCGATTCGAGCTTCTACCATCTCCTTTGCACGCATTGCATTGGCAAATCGGGAGTTTGTCGAGCCTTGCAAGAAGAAAAAGTGTCTCAGAGAGCTGGTACCGTAGTATCGGGCCATCTGGCTCATGATCAACTCCCTAGATACGTCCTTGATGCATGCGACGAAGGGATGAGGCTTTCCAGTATCGATGCAAGAAAAGTCTTGTCCAAAGGCGAGAAATCCGATGAGATCAAAGGCTGAAAACATTAGTATGCAGCAAAACTCTAAGAATCATTCAACTCACTCGTCAGGGGAAACCATTTCGCCAAGTCCAAGGGCCCATCTGAGCAACGTGCTTGAAGCTGATCGAGTAACTTGGTGCAGTATTGTACGAGAATGTCTTCTTGCTCACGGAGGGCCTTTTCGGAAAACGCATGAGAAAGAAGACGTCGGTGTCTAGAGTGTGTCACACGATCCGCCGTTATGATGTCTTGATCGTTAGTATTAGAACTGCTATTGTCAAGGAACACACTCACTAGGTACCCCTGTTGGCGTGACAAGCGAGAAGATGGGATCTTTGGTCATTTCAACAGTTCGATGCCCGTATATCGTCTTCCAAGCTGTGTCAGAAGTATACGATATCTCGTCCGGTGCCACTCGAACTGTTGGGCCATATTGACGGTGAAGTTCCGCAAGTCGATGGTTCAGCTTTCCTTGATATTGGTTCCAACACCACGGAATTCTCGTCACCGCCCAGAGCTTTGGACCCGGGTGATGTCTCAGGGGGTGTAAAAAGACGTTGTAGATGATCTTCAGCAAGGCCTAGTAGTAATCAGCAGGGGTTCGATGTTCCTATAATTCGCAACTTACAAGCAAAGGCAGCGCCGCCAGCAACCACAATCCTAGAGCCAACATGTTGATGGGACTCAATCATACAGTGAATTCAGTGTGGTTCGAAGAGTCGTGCTGGTCAGGAAGTCCCTAGTAAATTGATTCTATGCTGATCCGCAACCACCATGGAGAGCGGAACGCGAAACGGACTTGGGTGGACTTCGGCTTCCGAGCTGGGTTCCTGCTTATGGCCTCGAATAGCGAAACTGGTGCCGAAATAGAGTCCCTCGCAGTCAAAAGCGCCCTCACTGCAGCCTCAAAGCCTAGACTTACCAGTCCATACCACACAGCTTCTAGTCTTGTCCACAAGCTATCAACATGCCTGACAAAGACCTCCACGTCATTATCATCGGCGCTGGTGAGTAACCCCAGAATCCGTTTCATGGTGATACAGTACTTAGCCGCTTCTAGGAATCACTGGCCTCATTGTGGCACAGGGCCTCAAGAGGGTATGTCTCTACTCGACAATACTTGCATCTATGCTAACAGAGGCAGCTGGGAATCCGCTACTCGATCTTTGAGAAAGAAGTCTGCCTCAACTATCGCAGTAATGAGTGGACAATGGCAATCCACTGGTCCCTAGATCGCCTAGAGAATATTCTCCCCCCTGAGGTCTTCTCCCAGATACCACTGATCTCGTGTAACCCAGCCGTACCTATCGAGGCCGGTGGGCTTTACCCCATCATCCAAGCTGAGACTGGAAATCTACTCACCGGCGTCCCTTACGAAAAGGGACTTCGCGTCTCTCGTAGCAGAATGAGAGCTCTCTGCGCAGAAGGGATTGAGGTTCAATATGGCAAGAACCTCGTCGATGTTGCCTTCAACGAGTCTGGCCAAGGCGTCATTGCATCTTTCGCTGATGGTACTGTCGTCTCCGGCTCACTTATCGTTGGAGCAGATGGTCCTCATTCCAAAGTTCGAGAGTTTGCTATGGGAAGCGCTGAGGAGGCAGCTGTCAGCAAATTCCCCATCTTCCATACAAACATGACTGTCTGCTATAATGATGCAGAGAAGGCCAAGTATGTGCGGCGAGATTACCCTACGAGCTTTCTAGCTCTGAGCAATCAGTCATTCCACGCCTTCCAGTCTAGTACGTCAGGGTTCATGACCATATCTCCATGTAATCACTACCTGACTCTCTATAGTTTCCAATATGCCAGGTGGCCCTGATCACCCCGAGTCGTGGATATTTCACATGGCCATGGCATGGATGGGTGACTCTAACCACAAACTCAGCTATCCCGAACGACTTGCCCTGCTCAAAGAGCGAGCCGCAGGGATGGGTGAACCTGCTCGATCGGCTTTTCTCTGGCTGCCTGAGGATACCGAAGTCCACAAAGCTGACATTAGCTACTGGATCACAAAACCATGGAACAACCATGGTGGAAGGATGACACTGATTGGTGACGCTGCTCACCCAATGCCACCATGTAAGTCATCTTCTGCAACGTCGCACATAGTAACAGCACTAACGGTTCCAGATCGTGGTCAAGGACTCAACCACTGCATATGCGACACTTCCTATCTTATGACAGGGTTAGGGGATGTCTTCCGTGGAGATACGGAGCTCGATGCTGCAATCAAGGTCTATGAAGCCGACGTGATTCCCCGTGGGCAAGAAGAAGTCAAGTGCTCAGTCGAAAACGGCTACATGCTTCACGACTGGAAGAAGGTCGAGGCCAGCCCAGTCTTCACTCGAGGGTTCAAACCGATGGAAGGACACGATTAAGGAAGCGGAAGATGCGAAGATCTCGATTACTACCTAATTATAGGTTAGGCGCGGCTGTGATAGACGCACATATCTAAGAAGGATCTAGCTGGACAATGCACTAGGGAGAGTGAGGATATAGAGTTTTAGATTGCAAGATATTCAATTTCCAGCATTAGATACAAAGAAAGCTCTGTGAATTCTTCAAATAATTATACCAAGAAGTGAAGTATACGATCATTCCCATCTCAAGGAGAAAGGTAAAGAAATGTAGACCAAAGAAATTGACAGAAGAATTATGGCGAAGCCCACTCAATGGAGACCGATTAAAAGAGGTAGCCAACTTCCAAAAGACCGACTTGAGCATTTCACTCGTACATCTTATCCACAAGATGATCTGTAAAGTTCCACAAGGCACCCGTCGAGTGAGAGACGAAAGTAGCACCAGAGTACCACGTACTCTTGTAACCTTGGAGATCGTCAAGCTTGTTATAGAAGCCATCTGCAATCTCCTCGACCGGGACGTGTAGGTCAAAGGGTGCGTGACTCGAGTACGCCAACAGTTCAGCAGGCTCAAGCTTCTCCGTGTCGTCCCCAATGACAGAGAACTTGACTCTGTCAAAGGTGCGGAGAATATCCTCTTTGACGGCTGAGTCGGGCACTTCCTCGTCAGAGCTGTAGCGAATTGCATAGAGATCTGGCGCTTGAGTAGGTGATATCTCAAACAGTGCTGGAAGTTGGGGTAAATTCCATGGAGTATCTGGGTCCGCATTCTGGTACGAAAAGCCTTCAGGAAGACCTTCAGCTCGAATGATGCCGACGTACCATCCCGTGGCGGTAAACTTGCAAAAGAGCTCCTCCTCTCTATCACTCAATCCGAATGGTTTCATGTTTCGTGCCATCGGGGGAATCGTGATAAGAAGTTTCTTTGCCTTGATGTTCACGACCCCGTCAGGGGTCTTGACCTTGAGCCGAACTCCCTTTGAGTTACGGCGAGCTTCAGAGACAGTGGAGCTCACAAACACGTCAGATCCGAGGAACTTGTGTGACTTTTCGTAGAGCTCATAGTTGCTGCCACGCACGGTAACCAGGGCCCCCTTGGATTCAGGGCTCATGACCTCAAGGTATCCACTGTTGAGATACCTGAGAACGTACAACGTCGCCAGATTCGGCAGGTCTCCGAGGCCCTGGAGGTGGGAGAAGACGTTGTAGGTAGTCTCTTCTAGGTTGTGCTTCTTGACCCATTCTCGAAACGGTAGGAGAAGGTCCTTTGGGACCGGATCGGGGAGACGAGTCGAGTAGTATAAGTAAGGATACTTCTCGGTCTGCTCTCGAATCCCTGACAGATCCATCGAGAAGTTGAAGTTCTTCAGGGTGCGGCCATTGCTAAAGTCGACATAACTTGTAGGACCGAATCCACCCTCAGGTACTGGGAAGTTGACGATGGGGATATCAAAGCTGGCAAACTGGTCTCTGGTGACTTGTTCATCACCATAGCCAATAACACCATAGTTGATGGAGATGTTGCTGTCAGGAACCTGATAGGTCACGGTATGGCCTCCAAGAAGATCGCCCTTCTCGATAAGAGCGACCTTCTTCCCCATCCTCCTCAGCTTAACAGCTGCAAACGTCCCAGAAGATCCTCCCCCGACGACGACGACATCTTTCTGAATAGTACGACTCGAGTGTTTGGCCGAGGCAACGTCAGAAGTGGCAAGGCCGAGGCCGGCAAAGAGTGACAATGTAACGAGCGGTCTCATGTTTGATGCTGCAGGGGGAACTTGCGAAAGGAATGATGACAAGCAGATTGTCAGAAAACAGAGCCGGTGACGAAGGGCCTGTTTTTGATGCTTTTCTATGCAGTGACACCCCTATTTCCAGTCTCTCTCGGGATTGTCATTCTCGCGACTCTGCATAAGCCCCATCTGCAACAATTGTCGTGAAGCATCCCCGCCGCCTCTGCAGTGATACAACCCCCGTCAACCTTTTTATCTTTGACCGCAACTTGGGGGAACATCTACAGTCGAGAAGCTCCGGAGCTCGGAAGCCGGTTCAGTATCTAGCCTCACGGGAACTGAATAAAGAAGACAGACATTCCCCCCGCTCCCGACGCGCAGGGCGAGAATTTAATTATTGGTTTCTCGGTTATACAAAGATGCAAAACAGCTTGCAATGATTCAGCAGTGCGAATTCTGACCGAGTCTAGGTTCACAACTTGAACACGAGCTATCGGCGTATATGCCACCATGGATCCGAAAGACATTGCCCCCCTCTCCCGGGATATTGTCAAAGAAGCCGACCTGCTAAAGGAGTTACTTTTCGAGGACGGGAAAGATGAGAGTCCCGAGGCTCTGCTTTGGAATCATCCACCTCGTGGTTCCGATATCGAGAAGAGTCAGTCCAAACTTCTCGGTCTCATACAGGCGCTTAGCAGGACACTTCGAGGCCCGCAAGACTTTTTGCATGAGTTTGTTGCATCCAATTGGGATAAGGGAGCTTTATATTGTCTTCTTGAGTGTCGTGTCTTGGATGAGATTCCTCTAGATGGCCAAGCGACTCTTGCTCAGCTCTCTGAGAAGACTGGAGTACCAAGGGATAAACTTCTCCCCATGCTGCGACTTGCGGCATGTGATCAGATTCTCCTCGAGTCCTCAGAACATGTCTTTCGTCATGGCATCATTTCGCGCGAGCTAGTTAAAGATCCCGGTCTGAAGGCCTTTATTGGGTTCCAGTGAGCATCTAAACAAAGTTCCAGTCTCGGTTCTAATGCAGAAGCAGGCTCTTTGAAACAAGAGTAGCGAGCACTCATCTCGCAAACTCACTAAAGAAACCCAATCCTACCTGGACAGGCCATTCTGCCTTTAAACACGCGTGAGTGCCACCCAGAAACTCAGGAACAACAAGTTGACGGTTTCAGATTCGGACAATCGATGTATGACTGGCATAGCAGTCATCCTGAAAATGGCGCCAGGTTTGCTGCTGCAATGCAAAGCGTCGCAGACTGTGAGTTTCTCAAACATCGAAAACCCCGAGGGCATTTTTAACATTAGCAGTTATGGATCCTGGAAACCAACTCCTCGAAACCTGGTTCAGCGAAAACCTCGAAAAGGCAACTTGTCCAAGAACAGTCGTAGACCTCGTCTGCACACCAGAAACGGCATCACGATTCCTCACAGAAAAGTTTCCTTCGCTAGAGCTCGAGGTTCAGCAGCTTCCAAAAGAAATCAGCCAATTCGCACTTGAAGACGAACCAGAGGCTCCTCGCGTCTACCTTTTCAAGTCGATACTCTGGAACCTGCCAGATCGAGAATGCATTTGTATCCTCAGCAACTTACTCGTCGCTACTAGAAAGTCCAAGAACTCCGTCATCCTGGTAAATGACCTCTTGTCTCCCTCGCCAGGCACGTTTGAGCCTCATGTAGACAAGGCATATCGGAGACGAGACGTCACTGTCATGGCCATGCACAATGCCAAACTCCGCACAAAGGAGGAATGGGATTCCATCTTCAGGAAATGTCATCCAGGTATCACGGACCCTAGGCAATCCAAATATGACACTCTCCGCATTGGCGTGACAAAGGGGTATACGTCCCATAGTTGCCGTGCGCAGTGGGAGTTGAAACTGACTGGGCGCTTGGTACCTGATGGACGGTAGCTAGCTCACTGAAATATCCTCACTTTGCAAGCATGTTGGACTTGGGATCGTCTCGCAATGAGTGGTGCATATCCAACTCAATAGTAAACTTGACAAGATACATACAGTCGTCTAATTCTATTCATTGACACCTTTGGCCTCTATGATGAATACATTCTTTGTTACATAGCATTTTCAGCGCTGAGATGCGAAAACGCTCAGTTCCCCGCAGGTTGCTCAGACGCTTCTTCTGTAGAAGGCTTCTTCCGTTGCAACAAGCAGTGTCGTCCCCATTTCCTCTTCAGATGATCTGGAATGGCCTGAAGATCAGGGATCCATAAAGTCCTCGCCAGCAAATGCGTGTTTGCGGCGTCGAGGAATGGCTCGCACTTGACAATCTCCCAGTTCTCCTGGTCTGCAATGTAGTCAGGCTCATTTGGCGGCAGAGGATCCTTTCGCTCAGGATACTGCGTGTCGACAAGGAACGAGCACGCACGAAGCTCCGTATACTTGCCCACATCCTCCTCGTTCTGGTCGTTCATACCAGTTGTGGGAAGCCAGGTGCCGCTCCAGAAACCGAAGCCGGTCTCGGCCTCGGAGAACTCGCCGGGGAGAAGACCCCGGAACTCGGAGCGAACGAACTTGGCGTGGATATCCCTAGGGAGGAAATAGGACGAGGGGAAACGGTACCACTCCTTGCCAAGACAAACAGTGTCCTCTTCGCGACCAAGAGGCGCTGCTCCCTCGGCGCTCTCCCAAAGGGGAGAGTAGATGCTCATGGGTGCAGAGTATGCTGACCAAACACCATAGACTCGGAAGAGGGCAACATCCACTGACAGTATCATGGTAACGGTGACGAAGAAGAGCTTCAGTTGTGCCGGGATCTTTCCAATCAGTGTCTTGGGGTCAGAGTTACCCAAAGCAGTGAGAATCATGTGCAGAGAGATGGCAGAGTTAAGCGCAAGGAAGGGATATGCCGGATACATGAATCTCTCCTCCTTGTGAGGCTGCGAGCTGAAGATGCCAAGCCACATGTAAAAAGGGGCAACAAACACAACAGTTCGCAGACCAGACTGGAATCCCTGAGCAGACGGTGAAATAATCTTCTGGAGAATGAACAGAGGCAATGCCGCAAGAGCGAGAATGAACCAGATGTTAAAGTTCAAGGCCAGGTTCTTGAAGTAAAAGGTCCATGGCTCGGTTCCATACAGCTCAGGACCGCTGCTAGACGAGAAAATGTTGTACTTGACAATATTCCAAGTCACAACGACCTTTTGCTTGTAGAAGAAGAGGTTTACGATGAAATCGCTCGCCTAAGAATATTGTAAGCCAAATTTTCGTTGAATTATTGAGGTCATCTTACCAGGAGTAGGATCGCAGAAACAACACCACGACCAACCCGGACGAAAGCTTCCCACCAAGCAGTCTTGGTACCAAAAAGTACCAAGACAAGCTCCTCAAGCATAAAAGGGGCACAGAGAGCTGAGGCAAATGGCCATCCCAGAATTCCAGCTGCGGCAAACCAGAACATGCCCTGGGATGTCTTGAGCCCACCCTTCCAGTTCATGAAAGCTGCAGCTCCCAAAGTCACCAGGTACATGGCGAAGCTAGATGGGAGGAAAGCAGTGCTTGCATGGAAGTTCCCGGGGCTCATGACAGTTGCAATGAGGTAGAAGAGACCAATTCGGCTGTTGAGCGTTGTGCTAGTAACCAAAAAGAGGACGGTTTGGCAGAGGGCGCACACAAAGGCCAATCCAAAGCGAATAAAGAAGAATTCGCCAACCTTTCCATTTCAGTGTCAATTGACCTTCAAGTTAAAATTTTATAGGACTTCTCATACCTTTGTCGAGTGTGGGAGTAGCCGTCGCACATTACCCACAATAGCATGTAGGGCAATATACAACCAACTCCGGATCGCATAGTCAGGCGAGTACTCCCACGTCTGAAGACCATATCCATGGGAAAGATAGTGAGTCGGTTCCCAGTAGTTAAAAGTCTCATCGCAATCTTGAATCGGCGCAAACCAAGCGGAAACGAGTGCGGCGGCGAGGAACCAGTAAAACGCAGAGATGGGCTGCATCGAGTAGGCGCTGGGAGCCCTAGGAAAAAGAAGCCAGTTAGCAAGCTTTGAAGCTTCAAGTTGAAGCATCCTATATCTTACTTCTTCTTTGCATGGCTCGCAGACGGGTGCACAAACTGCCGCCTCTGCGGCGCCGTGTTTGGAGCCATTGTTATCGAGTGATGACGGTTACAGAATGAGGAATGCTTTCGTCATGGTGGATGGATTGGAGCTACTTCAACTGTTGGGGAGAACGGATGGAGACACCCTTGCAATCATGCTAACGAATTTACCGAGGCTCTCACCGAGGTGAAGGGTAGTGGGGTGATGGACTAGCGCGATCGCGGGACCCACTCCTTATCGCTCACCTTGATTTTTTCTTTCATGCCGCTAAAGGGTCCTTGAAGTTGGCGCTCCTGGGCAACCCATTTTCTTCCTCTCCAAGTTTTGCGCTCGCCTTGCGCTCAATTGAAAGAACTCATTTCTTACTCCAAACACTTATTTCATCCTTTGAGAAGAATCAGAGTTATCGTTTCTTTTTATTTTCTCATTAACTTTTACTCCTCCTCCATATTACAACCCTCTACGCTCCGGGGCCAACACCATATCGTCTGAACACCGCTCTGTCTCGAGAACATGTCAGGCTTTCAAATTCCAGGCCTTGGCCAGGCCAAGCCAAACGAGACACTACCCCCTCTTCCCGCTGATGTCCTTGTTGCCGCCGCAAGTGTACAAGGCACCGAGACCACGAACCCAGAGCCGAACAACCAAACACCAGCACCCGCCGCCGAGCAACCAAAGCCCTCCGAGGCTCAATCTGCGCCAGCAGCTGCAGAGCCCGAGTCCATGGTAATTGATCAGCCCGAAAGCCCTCCCTCCCTTACCGGTGCCCTCGAAGCTGCCCTTGGTGGCCTGGACAACACACCCGCGCAACCAGCACCTGCGGCAGCTGCCGAGAACGTCCCTCTTCAAAACGACCAAGGCGAGAACCCCGAATGGGAAGTCGATTCTTCTCCCTACGAATCATCTTCAGAGTCGAGCAGCTCCGAGTCTTCTGATGACGATTCCGATAATGAAGGATATGAACTCTTGGGTGTGGAGGAGACAGCCCGCTTGCTAATGCAGGCCGAGGGGGGTTCCGACGACGAGGGTGAAAGAGGAGGAAAGGGATCCAGCTCTGCGCAGGTCCGTACAAAGAACGAGGTAGCCGAAGAGGTCATCCCCAAACCGGAGGTCACCATCACGCCAGAGATGAAGATTGAGGAGCTGGGAGCGATCGAGCACATCGTGGAGAGCATCATGCTCGTCAAGGCCATAACGCCCGGAGAATACCAGGTGCTAGATTCAGGCTCAGTCCTCTGCACTGCTGAGCGAGTCGTCATTGGTGCTGTATCAGAGACGATAGGAAAGGTTCTCCAGCCCATGTACACCGTTCGGTTCTCATCAGAAGACGAGATCAAGGAGCTGGGCCTCGAAGTCGGCACCAAGGTATTTTACCCCGTTGACCACGCCTCATACGTCTTCACCGAACCCCTCAAAGCCATGAAAGGTTCCGACGCCAGTAACCTCCACGATGAGGAGGTTGGCGACGACGAGATGGAGTTCTCCGATGATGAGAAGGAGGCCGAGTACAAGCGAGCACTCAAGCAGAAGAAGAAAGACAAGTGGAAGAAGAACGATGCCAAGGCCGGTAGGGAACCTCACCCGCTGCGACAGGAGACGCGACCGGATGGTGGTCTCAACTACGACGACGATGACGACGGCCCCTATAAGCCCCTCGCTCGACCGCCGGGTTACGGTAGTGGACCTCCCACCACTGAGACATATGAGCCGCCACCCGGCCGAAACTTTCAGCGGGGACGACGAGGAGGTGATTTCAGGGGCGGCAGGGGAGGACGAGGTCGTGGTTCCGGCCGTGGCGGACGAGGAGGTTTCAACCAGCCCCGAGATGGCTACTCAATGCCTCCTCAAGGCCATCAACAGCAACACCAGCAACCCGCTCCCCCAGCTCAATGGGGTAACAACCAGCCTCCATCCCAAGGTACTGCCGCACCAGCTGTGCCCAACTTTGGCTTCCAGTTCCCCGGATGGCCTCAGCCCTCTGCCTCAGCGAACACCGGCGCCGCTGGTGCTTCCGCTGTTCCTCCGCCGCCTCCTGGGTGGCCAAACGCTCAGGGTCAGCAGGGAGCCAACGGCGGTGCCTTTGTCAACCCTGCTTTCTTCGCTGCATTGATGTCTACCATGCAGGCTCAGCAAAATGGTCAGTCGCCATGGGGACAACAGCAGCCCCCGAACAACGGGAATGGAGGTCAAGGCCAGTAATTACCATGGCTTACCAAATATTAAGCCAAAGAAGCATTCAGGGCGCTGGAGTTCTCGTCACGAGGTATTGTTTTAAGGATAGACAAAAGCAATCACAATTTCAAATCGAACGTCAAGATATAATACCCAATCCATAGCCGTATGCACACTTATTTATAGAGATGGTCTCAAATTGATAGTAATGCTCATCTAAACTGAATCTACGTAATCTCGTATGCTAACCCGTCGCTCATAACCAATAATCTAGACCCATGATCTGTGGGGATGCAGTTGTCCTCCAACAAACCCAAAAAAAAACGCGCCAAACAAACTATCAACTCCTCTAGAGATCACCCCGATCCTCGGAGCTGTCAGAGAAATCGTAGAAACCAAGCTCATAGACCAGACCAAGAGTCATGCGAGCATGCTCAAGCATATGGTCGAAAGAAAGGTACTTGATGTTGTCGTCGGTGGTGTGGATATGAGGGTCGGAGTACTCGAAGGCGGACTCGATGACGAAGGCAGAGGGATAACCAGCCTTAGAGGCAGAAGCATGGTCAGAGCAGGCATAACCGCACTTGGTCTCAACCCAGGGAATGTTGCAATACTAGATAGATGTTAGCGAGCGGACATGGTACTGATTGAAGGGATACGAACCTCCTCAACAACAGTCTTGATAAAAGTTGTCAGACCAGGGTCAACAAAGTCGGTGATAACGCCAACGCTCTCGGGCTGACCGGCGTCAAGGGTCTTCTGGACATAGCCAGTCATGTCCTGCTGAAGCATAGCCTTGATGTCGCGGCCGCTCTGCTCGTATGACTGGAAGATGGCCTGGCTACCGAGCAATCCACCCTCCTCGGCTGAGTACCAGTGGAACTCGATGGTGTTAGGGGCCTTGCCGTCGACAACATCCTTGGAGTTGAGGAGAGCACGGAACACCTCCATGATGGTGACAGTACCGCTGCCATCGTCGTCCGCGCCAGGAGCGGCTAGGATAGAAGGCAGGAACAGGTTGATGGAGTCCTGGTGAGCGCCGATAACAACGGTGCTGTTAGACTGACCGGGGATGGTGGCGATGACCGAGTGCTGCTGCCAGGTGTGGGGGAAGCTTTCGGCATAGACGGTATCCTGGGCGCCAGCGTCCTTGATGATCTGGTTCACCTTCTCAAGGACCCAGTCAGAGGACTGAAGGCCGTATTGAGACTTGTAGTATCGGGTGTGGAAGCTGGTCAGCTTCTCGAGATTGGCCTGCATGTTCTTCTTCTCGAGGTTCTTGGTGAGGTCGGCAACCTCATCCTGCTTGACACACTTCTTGGGGAAGGTGACGGTCTGGGCGTTGAGGCGCGTGGAACCGAGCGATGGGGTATCGGTGATGTCCATGAAGCGCTGGCCATTCTATCAGGGTATTAGCGGACAAGAGGACGAGAAACCATGATGTCCTAAGATGGTATACGTACGCGACGCAACTCCCACTTCTCCTCCTCAGTAACCCATTGGGTCTTGCCGGGCGCGGTCTCGATGAGGAAGAGCTCGTCAGGCTTGAGAATGACGTTATCGGCCTCGACGGTTTCGATGAACCGAGCGGAGATGGCGGGCAGACAAGCCGCCAGAAGAGAGGCTTGCGAGAACTTCATATTGATTAGAATGATAGGTTGTAGGGAAGATGATGCTAGGGAGAGGAAATGGGGGAGGGAAGATGGTTGAGAGAGGTTGATGGAGGAGCTGTCGGAGAAGCCTGGGATCGGAGGCAGCTTAAGCAGGTACCATGACAATCACGTAAGGTGCCTGCCGTTTTAGGTTCATGCATCGGCAAGGCTTGGTCGTGTGACGCACCCGGAAGCTACGATGTGGAGACCCGGTTGCTATGTGGGGGAAGACCCATCTCCGACATCTATAAGCCGCCTTTCTTTCTATAGGATCACGGTCGAATGAATATATAAACAGATAATCTGATAAGTATGACTATCATTTCTCTTTTATTCTCTTGTTCAACATGTCAAGTTGCCAATCTTTTATTGGCATCTCACCCCAAGATTCCCATGAGACATCCCGAGACTCGAGGCCGCCGATAACGGTGGAGCTTGTGTGGACCAATCAGATCACCGGGACCAAAGCGCCATGTGCGGTATCATGGGAACTGTTGAGAGCCGAGAGCGCTCATGTTAACGGTCATGGATCAATGTGCCTATTGGTGGGAGGGATATAATGCATCTCATGGCTAGTCGTGTCGACTTTCTTTATTCTATATCTGACAATACCTTTGTCGAGCACAACTCCAAAGCTCAAGGGCCAAGTTCTTTCATAGTTCAAAGTGCATCTCGTCAGGTCTACTACCATCGCTGTCACTGGAGCGTGGTGCATATCGCCATTCAATATAGAGGATATTAAACAATAAACTCTACTATCAAAATCGCTTACTCGCAGCTAAAGACACAAAACGTACATGGTCTATATACCTATAAAGAGACAGACGATCAAGATGCCTTATCCGTTCCCATTCGTTGACATCTATTCATAGCTACCATCTGACACTCATGCCTTTTTTTCCATTGTCTAAAAAATACCCATGTAGCATAGCCTTTTCATCTTCCGTTCAGTCTCACTTTCATCTACCTTCCAAGCTTGTCTTTGTTCACCTTCTTCATTCCTAAAACATTACCGCCACCAGAACAGATATAGGCGAATGAAGCCCAAACGGGGTTATAAGAAGGTGCCTTTGTTAACCTAGAGATCCATGCTCACAACCAAAGACAGCTCTGTTCAGTTGGTTCACCAACGCCTTTCATCATGGACTCAGGGGGTTATGATCTTTGTTTAGAAGAAAGAAACCCCCAAATAGTTACAACAATGAGTAGACCTCAGGGGCATATTCGTATGCTTCGGGTAAGAAATAAAAGATGTCGTTCGTCTCTCGGTCTCAGAACATCATCACACAGCTCACCAGTAAAAGCATCTAGCAACAGTCGAGTTCTGGCAACCCAAATTTCCCTACGATCTATACTCAAACACTTCTTTCTCTCCATCCTCAACCTTCACAATGCCATCCAGAAAGAAGACATCGGCTGCTGGCCAGCCCGCCACTCCGATCGTTACGCCATTGCGACAGACCCGGGCTCGCTCCAGACTCAATAATGCCCCTCAACTCATGACTGGTCTTGATCATCGTGGACGAGCTCTCGAGCCCGTTCCGACGGATCCCGAGAACATCATCTTTGACGATGTGGTCAAGGAGCTCAGGAATCGC
Organism: Fusarium sp. AF-6; assembly: GCA_003947015.1. Taxonomy (NCBI): domain Eukaryota; kingdom Fungi; phylum Ascomycota; class Sordariomycetes; order Hypocreales; family Nectriaceae; genus Fusarium; species Fusarium sp. AF-6. The sequence goes on from NKCJ01000191.1 coordinate 41,864, forward strand.
CGCAAGAAGAAGGTCATCTTTCGGCAGAGGGGCACCAGTCCCGAGTCTCCGACTGATAATGTCAAGGCTGCGAAGCGTGCGCAGCTGGAGAAGAAGGCCCCCATCGTTTCCCCTGCGTCGGCCGCTTCTTCTTCTTCTCATTCTAGACCCCCTTCCCCGATGCCTTCGGACTCAGATTCAGATGGCGGCATTCCCTTTTATCCGCCATCCCCGTCCTCAAGTTCATCAGATCCGGACGAGGACAGTAGCGTACCCCTCCACCCTAAGTCTCCAGCCTCCAGTTCCTCCGACCCAGCTTCAGATGGCGGCGTGCCACTCGACCCTCCAAGCCCGCCTTCGTCTTCTGGGTATGGGAGTACCAATGCCGCCTACGGCGACTCAGCCGCCCCTCTCTCTCGGGGCTCTTGCTGGTCTTTGGGTTCCTCTCGCTCTCGGTGCTCGTCCCATCATTCCGGTGCTTCTCGTAGCTCGGATCGCTCCGACTCTGGACCCCCCGGTGCCGGTGCCGGTGCACCTTTAGCAGACGACGGCCTAGGTTGGGCCAGCCAGCCACCGCCTAGTCCTCCCCCTCCGGCCGTGCCACATAACACTCCCGACAACGATGGGAGCCCTCACGCCCCGGCCCTAGGCGCTGACGAGGACACTACCATAGAAGACACCATCCAGGCAATTAGGAGCCTTGCTCCTTCTCCTGAAGACTCCAGCCACGGTTTTGAGCCCCGAGATGGGTTTGCGAGCCGATCGATTGCCTCACCCATAAGAAAACACCGTCCAGAAGATCTCATTATCCCCGAACAAGCTGACGGGAAGTTGACTGCCGTTTCCGTCGACGATGAGGACGAGGACGAATCACCTCGGGCAGCCACGCGTCGTCCTCGGTCTGGCTGCGCTGACGGCTCTCTCCGTAAGCGGCGACGATCTGAGGACGACGGTAGCGCTTCCCAGGCAATGAAGAAGCCCCGAACAGAGGAGGAAGTTTCCTTCGCCCGTACAATCAGTGTCCCGAATGACTGTGTCGACGAAAGCGAGAGCGAGAGCGACATTTCGCCCCTAATGCTCGACCACGTAGAGGAGGAGGAGCAGGAGGATCTCTACTCTCCCACGTACCCCGTTCCCGTAACGGAGCAAAGCGACATCGAGCCGTTCCCTTCGCTGATTCCAACCGCCACCAAGATCCCCGGACTTGCGTTCCTAGAGACCCAGAACGTAAGCATCACCCCTGACAACGTGAGTCCCAAGGCTCTAACACCTATTGAGGCGCCGGCTGATTTCGACAGCGAGATTCCGGGGATCTATGGATCTGGGAAGAGGCCTCGATTGGACTATGACTGGTATGAGCAGTATCATCGGATGGGGTCTGATTGCCAAAAGGTACACGGCTGCCAACACAGCCAACCTTGCCATCAGTGCCACGCCGATTGGCACAAGGCCTGGTCCCATTTCTTCAAGAGGCAGGACGAGATAGATGCTGAGACGGCTGCAATGGCCAACTATGACATCCGCAAGGGGTATTTGGGGACGGCACTAGGATTCGAGCACGCTCCAAGGCCGGTGATTACACCAATCCCTCCCCGTGGAGGTAAGATCCGAACTCATCCTGCTCGGATTGCCAAGGAGAAGCTTGCTTTGATGGAGAGGTTGGCAAAGGAAGGCTAAAAAAAGGGTGAAAGATCTGGGTGTGCATCGGATTGGAGTTTATGGGTTGCTTTTGCTGGCTTTGGATAGTTAGACTTGGTGTTCATTAGATCGTGAAACAGGGAGGCCATAGACAAGTTAATAACTGGTTTTGACTTACACTTTGGCTTTCCCAATACCTCTCATGCTTTTGAGTATCGCTTGTGAATCAAATATGGCCACGCCGAGCCTATCTCACAGTCCCATATCCTCGTCGCTCGCCTCATCAGACTCCCGACCCGCACGTTCTTCATCTTCCTCTCTTCGTGACACTTCCACACTAGCACCAATCTTTCTCACTCCCTCAACAACACCAATGACAAAGCCTCTGCTCTCCGCAAGCTCCATAGCACCCACTCCTCGCAAGCTCATGACGCCATCCACGCCGCTCTCCAGCTGAGCCGTACTGGACCGCATCTTGGCAGCTCTCACTTCTTGCAAGTCACGAAGAAGTGACCGCACTTCAGATGAGGACGTGATGTCATCTCCTGCGTGCGCGAGGAGCATCTCTGCGACCTCGAACCAGTGGTGTGGCAAGGCTCCTGGGGGTGCTTCCGAGGTGCAAGACGGCAAAAACGGTGGTGACAAAACAGTATCATCCATTCCAAATGGGTTCAATCTTCGTGCGTTTCCTTGGCCATCTCCTCGAACGGGTGGTGGTGGGGGCGGCGCCCAGCCCTTGGGGTCGATATTGATCTCGTGGTTGATGATGTCGCGAAGTGAGTCAGGATGGAGCCAAGGCGGAGGCACAATATTCGCTCGTCTCTGCTTCTTGAGTAGAATCGCAAGCCAAAGCGGCAAATTATTTCGATGCGGCGGCCGAAGAGTCGGTGTCGTGCCCTGTGCAGGAGGTTAGAAGCCAAGCATCAACGCGACGGGGCGCGCTCACACCAAGAAGATCAATGCTCTCGAGACGTTGGCGAGGAACAACAGTGACGAGCTCCATTTCGCACAAGAAGGCGACCTCAGAGGGGATCAGCCCCGAAGGTAGCGGCAACGCCATTTCAGTCGACGATTTCGAGGTGTGAAGTTGGTCAAGTTGAGTTGATGGAGGAATTTCACAAGCTACAAAAGCTGCCCCTCTTCGCGTTGTAGGTTGCATTGACCGAGTCAACCCCACCATGAATGCAAGTGCAGCCGTCCATCCCTTTGTTCATTGGACTCGATCTGTGACTTAAGCAATCATTTTCTTATTTCGTCTGCTTGAACCTGAAAGGTCTTGAAGTCTTCATCCTGGACTTAACAATTGTCAATTGTTCTAATTTTCCAGAAGCTTCTGTGATAGATGATGGTTAAGTATTACGCCCTACGCCCTACACCTGACAACCAACCTACTCACACGTCTTTCAAAGGGCGATGTAGAAGGAAGTATTGTTATTTCATAGGCCAGATAATTTACTTTTCTCAATTAAAAACATGAATGCTAGAATCGTCACAAACCCGCCCTTTTGCAGCCACTATACGTGACATCTATCAACATTGTATTCCCTGTCAAGTACACAATTATGTGCTCTAAGTACCTCTAGAGCATATCAACCGAGGACCTGACAAGCTTCTCCTCTTCCAAGCAGCATGTGAAGATGAATCAAGAAATTTCCAACAACCCACCTATCATTTATACACTCATGATAAACCACCTGATGGCCCTGTTTTGATTGACCGAGTGCGTCATCGGCGTGTGCAGGGTAGCGTCGGTCCCCCACCTCCGATGTGGGGCCGCCGTGTAAAGGGCGCGGGCAACATCAAGATCGAGTATAAGTAAATCATTGAGTAAGATGCTACTTTTTCGCTAACACCAATTTCACTAGTCACTCCTCTACTTAAGCTACAATTACTTCCTAAAGATTCAATCATGGCCTCCCACAAAGACCTCCCGCCCGTCTCTTCCCCATCCCTCATCCTCGCAAACCCCACCTCCGAGGAACGCCTCCGCGTCTGGAAGGCCACTCATCCCAATTGGGGCCCTGCTCTCACGATTGAAGACTATGTTCGCCGTGAGGACGACAACCTGGAAGCTCCTCTTGCTCGGGACGGTGGTGTCACGAGCTGGATCTTGACTGACGGCAACCTCCCCGCTGATGGTCGCCCAATCTTGTCGTCCTGCGAGACATACAAGAAGAGAGCTCTTGTATCTAGCAAAGACGGGGCTGTTAGAGAGGGTATTGCCTATGGCGTGGCTAGTGTCTTTACTTTCATTGAGTGTCGAGGAAAGGGATACGCTAGCAAGATGATGTCCTTGCTCGCAGAGGAACTCCGAGGCAGGCAGCAAAAGAACCAAGGAGATGCCGACTTCTCCGTCCTTTGGTCAGATGTGGGCAAGAAGTTCTACAATGCCGTTGGATGGAAGCCTTTCGAGAGCACATTCCTCGAGCTCCCAGCTACCAAGAGCGAGCCAGCCTCTGACCCGACCCTAAAGCTCATCAGCGTGGACGACCTCTCCGCGCTGGCAGACCGAGACGAGAAGCTCATCCGCAACAAGATCTCTTCCTCATCTTCTCAAATCCGTGCTGCCGTACTCCCGGATCTTACAACCCTTAGATGGCACCTCCACCGCGAGAACTTCATGTGCAAGCACATCCTCTCTCGTATTCCTACTACCCACGGCGCAATCTACACGCCCCCAAACGCCCCCAACTCCAGAATTTGGGCTATTTGGACTCGAAGCTTTTACGGCGGCCTGGAGAAGCCAGAAAGGAATATTATTCACGTCATCCGCTTGGTGATTGAGGATGAGAGCATCTCAGACGAAGTTCTTGCCGCTGGTCTCCGAGCCATTGGGAACGCCGCCCAGAAGGAGGCTACTGAGTGGTTGTGCTCCAAGGTGGAGATCTGGAACCCCGAGGATAGAATCCGACGGGTGACCGAAGGGATTCAAGAGCTTGGTGCCAAGTTTATCGTCAGAGAGAGCGAGAACCTTGCCAGTATGCAATGGTTCGGAGAGAACTCAATCGAGGAGGTTGAGTGGGTTGCCAATGAGAAGTTTGCCTGGTGCTAAACTTGGTAGCTAATTACAAGGAATTGGACACTATAGACTTGGAAAAGAATACAAAGAGGTGTTAGGTAGACCCACGAGATTTATAGCATTCGTCATCTCTACGATCTATCTTCTGTTCTACGTGTTGTTCCCATTTTCCACTCCCACCCGCCCCCCTTTCCCTTTTCATAATCACATCACATCAAACCGTAATCACAGGTGTATCATAAACATGCCAGGCCAACGCCTTCCCGCTCCCTGACTAGAAATTCCCATTCATCTCCTCTAGTAGCTTCGTCCAAACATGGTCCACTTATCCGCCTTGCCCTCACACTCGGGGTTGAGACACTTGGTTTCGCCAGGGACAATACCCTCGGGCTGCTCGAAAGGAATGCAAAGACTCTTCATGCCCATAGTGGCAGCCTTCTGGTTGTCGGGGAGATCAGACTGATCATCGGCACGGGTGGTAAGCTCCTTGATGCGGTCCTCGCACTTGGGCTCACCGCAGAAAGGAATGAGGACAACGTTCTTGCTGTCGAGGGCAGGGAGGACTTCGTCCCAGTTGGTGATCTTGAGACGGTGCTCCCGGAAGGCGGTCTCAGCCTTGTTGTACATGTCGTCATGGATGGTGTCGAGAAGCTCAGGGATCTTGGTGGCGATATCGGCAATGGGGATGGTGCCCTTCTCACCAGTGTCACGTCGAGCATAGCTGACAACCTCCTTAGCAGCGTCCTTGGGACCAAACTCCAATCTGACGGGAACACCCTTCAGCTCCCAGTCGTTGAACTTCCAAGCAGGAGTGTAACCCTCTCGCCAGTCCGACTCGACACGGACACCGGCCTTCTTGAGGGTGGCTCGGATCTCATCGACCTGGTCCTCGTGCTGCTTGCGGGCCTCGGGGGTGGTGTTCTTGTTGATACCGACGGGGATGATGATAGCCTGGGTCTTGGCGACACGGGGAGGGAGGACGAGACCCTTGTCGTCACCGTGAATCATGACCATGACGCCAATGACACGGGTGGACAGACCCCAAGAGTTCTGCCAGACGTTGATGTGAGAGCCCTTGTTGTGGGGATCCTCAACGGTGATATCGAACATCTTGCTGAAGTTCTGGCCGAGGGCGTGCGAGGTAGCGCCCTGAATACCACGGCCGTTGGAAGGAATATAACCCTCCACAGTGGTAGTGTAGTAACCACCAGCGAACTTCTCATTCTCAGTCTTTCGGCCGCGAACGACAGGGACAGCAAGCAGCTTCTCGTAGACACCGGCGTAGAGCTCGAGAATCTCCAACACCTCAACACCAGCAAGCTCCTCAGTCAGATGAGCAGTGTGACCCTCCTGCCAGAGGAACTCTCGAGTTCGAAGGAAAGGGGTGGTCTGCTTAGCCTCCCAGCGGACGACAGAGTTCCACTGGTTGAGACGGAGGGGAAGGTCTCGGTGGCTGCGAATCCACTTGGAGTAGTAGGGGTACATGACGGCTTCGGAGGTAGGACGAACTGCAACAGGAACCTCGAGATCCTTGTCGCCACTGTTCACTAGTAAGCATGGGTATATCGGAAGGGCTCCCGATGAAGGACTTACGCCTTGGTAACCCAAGCCAGCTCAGGGGCGAAACCCTCGACGTGATCCTTCTCCTTCTCGAGCGACTTGGAGGAGAGGAACATGGGGAAGTTGGTCTCGTCGACACCCATCTCCTCGATATGGGCCTGGAACCATTTTCGGATCTCATTCCAGATGTGCATGGCGAGAGGACGGAGAACGAAGAAACCCGAGATCTCGGTGTAGTACTCGACCATCTCGGCCTTGAGGACAACCTCCTGGTACCATTGTGGGAAATTCTCAGCCTTGGAAACAGTGATGCCGATAATGTCGTCCGTCTTCTTGCCTCCAACGACGGGAAGGCTAGCCTGCTTGGCGGCCTTCGCAGCCTTCTCGGCGGCGAGGCGAGCCTGCTTCTCGGCCTTCTTCAAGGCGCTCTTGGACTGCTCGGGGGCGCCGTCCATTGTGATGCGAAAATCGGGTGTTGAAGTTAAGATGAAGGGGAAAGATAGAATGGAAGATGCAGGCTTTATAGTGAGCCGAGAGCAGCCTTGAAGGTCCGTGAAAATACGGAAATAACTCGACCGAAGCGAAACTTGGGGGGAGAAGAGAGAAGAAATGCTTCGGAGTGTGAGTCGAAGTCGAGGTCGGACATGACTCTGTGCCCCGCACTCACACTCAAGGGAGAGTCGTGCGGGAAGGAAGGAGGGGCACGGCACCACTAGCCAAAAATTCAGGCCTGACACGCGCCCAGCCAATGGCACCAACAACCGCTGAGAGCCCGCTGAGCTGCACCGACAGCAGGGCAGAAGCCAGGGGTTTCAGGTGGTCCGTGCTATCTTCTGTCAACCGCCCTTGCTCGCTGCCAACGTCCGACTCACAGCACGCTGTATCCGGCGCCGGAACAACCGGGCCTCCGGGGAAAAAAGTCGGAGGGGCAGCCAGCGTACGGAGCTTCACAGCTTCTGGTAGCCTGGGCAGAATTTCCTGACGCTTCGCAAGCCCTCTCTCTCCCTCCCCACGTTGACGAAGCCGCCATTCCCCGTCAACGATACCGATAGCTGCAGCCATGGCTTCCATGTTCGAGCAGCCCCGAAACGGCACCCTTTTCCTGGGTGGCCAGAAGATCTCTGGTTCTGATATTAGAGACCAAAACGGTATGTGTCTTGTCCCGCCTTTCTGCTAGGTGTTAGGGGGGAAGTGGGGGGAAGCATCAAGACCGATGTTTGATATTGGTAATATCCAAGACGACACATACTGACACGGTGCAGTCCTTGCTACCCAGGCGATCGCAAATGTTGTCAAGAGTTCCTTCGGCCCCAGTGGCCTCGACAAGATGATGGTGGACGATATTGGCGTAGGCAACTCCGATCCCCTGTCGCCCTCGAACATCCTTCTCACACTGCACTTAGGATGTTACTGTCACCAACGATGGTGCCACGATTCTCAGCCTTCTCGACGTCGAGCACCCCGCTGGCAAGATTCTCGTCGACCTTGCGCAACAACAAGACAAGGAGGTCGGTGACGGAACCACCTCTGTTGTCCTGATCGCCGCCGAGCTTCTGCGACGAGGAAACGAGCTCATGAAGAACCGAATACACCCTACCACCATTATTACCGGTTACCGACTTGCCCTGCGAGAAGCTGTCAAGTACCTCAACGAGAACATCAGCACCAAGGTCGATGACCTCGGTCGGGAATCGCTCCTGAACATTGCCAAGACCTCTATGTCTAGCAAGATTATTGGTGCCGACTCCGACTTCTTTGCCGACATGGTTGTCGATGCTATGCAGGCTGTCAAGTCCACCAACAACCGAAATGAGACCAAATACCCCGTCAAGGCCGTCAACATCCTCAAGGCCCACGGCAAGAGCACTCTCGAGTCGGTCCTGGTCAAGGGTTACGCTCTGAACTGCACCGTTGCCTCACAAGCGATGCCCACACGGATTCAGGATGCCAAGATTGCTGTTTTGGATATGAACCTGCAAAAGGAGCGCATGAAGCTCGGTGTTCAGATCACCGTGGACGACCCCCAACAGCTGGAGCAGATCCGAGCTCGTGAGTCAGGCATGATTCTTGAGAGGGTAGAGATGATCCTGAAGGCGGGCGCCAACGTTATCTTGACCACCAAGGGTATTGATGATCTCGTGCTTAAGACATTTGTTGAGAAGGGTGCTATGGGTGTGCGAAGATGCAAGAAGGAGGATCTCCGACGAATTGCACGAGCAACTGGCGCCACTCTCCTCAGCACACTCTCTGACCTGAACGGTGATGAGAAGTTTGATCCTTCATACCTGGGTTATGCGGAGGAGGTTGTTCAGGAGCGCATTTCGGACGACGAGTGCATCCTGATCAAGGGCACCAAGGCTCACTCTTCTGCCTCTTGCATTCTCCGTGGCCCTAACGACTTCACCCTTGACGAGATGGAGCGTTCTGTTCACGACTCTCTGTGCGCTGTGAAGCGAACTCTTGAGAGCGGAAGCATCGTTCCTGGCGGCGGTGCTGTTGAGACTGCCCTCCATATCTACCTCGAGGAGTTTGCCGGCACTGTTGGCTCTCGGGAACAGCTTGCCATCGGCGAATTCGCGCAGTCTCTCCTCGTCATTCCCAAGACCTTGGCCGTCAACGCCGCCAAGGACGCGGCCGAGCTCGTGGCCCAGCTGCGATCAAGGCACGCCCTGTCGCAGCGCATCCAAGAGGGCGACGGAAGCGAGGACGAGAAGACGATCGCGCGCAAGAAGGGCTACAAGAACTACGGCCTTGACCTCGCGCGCGGCAAGGTCGTGGACGAGATCAAGATTGGCGTGCTCGAGCCCAGCATCAGCAAGATCCGGCAGCTCAAGAGTGCCGTCGAGGCCTGCATCAGCATCATGCGCATTGATACCCTGATCAAGTTGGATCCTGAGCAGCCGGCGGATGACGGACATGGCCATTAGATGAATAATGAGTTCAGACAGGGTCAGGCATAGAATTCAAAAAGCTGGCAATTTGTCTGTTCATGTGTAAATCTGTAACTGTTCTTTCGTGAGGCTGAGGTCTATGTACGGGAGTCATGATGAGATGCAATTCTTGATCTAATATCGGGCATTCTATGTGTGAATATGCACGTGATGATATAAATATTAGTATATATGTCGTTCCAGGCTCATTGGTTGAGTTATTAAGTTGGGTGGTTTAGTTGTTCAGAAGCATTACCAAACAAGTGTAAACATCTCGATAATAGATGAATACAAGTCACATGGACCAGACACACACATGGGAATAATACGCAATGAAATTCAATTAGTACAACGTCTCTCACGGGAGATCGCATCTTGCACTTGTTCCCACTCTTCCCCTCTTCAAAATCCTCTTTGAGCCTGTCGACTGAATTTTCCTAGGACGTTTTATTTTTATACAATGGACTCTCAAGGCCACGTCTAAGAAATCAGCAACTTGCGCCCAACCGGGGCCTTTGTCCGCCCGCCAGTCTAATGCTCTCCCCCCCCCCTTCCTTATAAAAAAGAATACTCTTACATCCCCACGGAAGGGATCCCGCTTAACCGACAACCAGCTTGCCATCCTCGGGGAAATCGTACTCGGGGATCTCGAGGTTGAGAGGGGCAGGACCCTTCCTTATTCGGCCGGAGATGTCGTAGTGAGAACCGTGGCAAGGGCAGAACCAGCCACCATAGTCACCGGCCTCGCCGATGGGGACACAACCCAGATGGGTGCAGACACCTATGACATGTTAGTATCGATCATCAAAGCATTGATGACCTGAACATCACGTACCCAGCATGACAAGCCACTCGGGGTCCTTGACACGCGCGCTGTCCTCCTCGGGGTCTCGCAGGGCGGAGATGTTGACCTTGTTCGCCAAGTCGATCTCCTCCTGGGTTCGGTGTCGGATGAAGACGGGCTTGCCTCGCCACTTGATAATAACCTGTGCGCCCATTCAGTGATGCTGCCTTGATAATCCGGAACCCTTTCCCAACTCACGTTCTTGCCCTCGGGGATGGTGCTAAGATCAACCTCAACCTTGGCCATGGCCAGAACGTCGGCGGAAGCAGACATGTTGACGAGGAACTCTATCACGCCAGTGTCAGCAAATCATCAATTGACCATCCCGGATGCCGTGCCATCATCCAGCAACGCTAATTGCATCCCAATGGCACGGCACGCCCGCGTGAAACCGGATTTCAACCCACCCTGGACGGTGCTCTTGGCACCAGCGGCGCTGATGGCACCGAGGGCTCCAACCATGAAGTACGAGTAGAGCTTGTTCTTGCCCTCGCTGCCGGAGGAGACGTAGGCACCAAAGTTGGGAATCTTGGAACCCTTGGTCTCTCCCTTGAAGGGGCTCGAGTAGGCGGCCGAGGCGGCAGCGCTGTCGGGGCGGACGGCGGTGGTGCTGAGGGCGCGAACAGCAGGGACGGCGGCGGGCCTGGCAGCCGCGCGCAGGCAGAGGCGGGAAGCGGTCGCGAGGGACGCCATCGTGAACGAGGAGGTCGTGGGGTGTAGCGTGGTTGGTCGTCTCCAAGGGAAGGTTGAGGTCTTTTCCTTGGTGTGGTATCGGCTGATGATGCTTTGCCGAAAGTTTTGGGTGAAAAGTGCGGCCTGAGGCTGCAAATCAGCTTCGAGCTCGGAAATTGGAGACGTGTTATTGGCCCGGTCACTTTCGGGTGGGGCTTCCGGACTCTTCCGGGCATCTGGATTCTCTTGGAGCTTTCGCCATCACGAGGATTGACCCAATAGAGACAGTCATTGCCACGCAGAAACACAGATCAAGGCACTGAAATATGAGAATTTAGCTATTACACACTCTGAACATCATCATTCACGCTTCCCACGGTTCAATGGATCCAGTTTGTTGTTGATGCGAGGTTCATTCAATGACCAATCAGCGAACGACCCTTTCGTCCGCCCGTCACTCTAACAAGGCCTGGCCATACCCTTGTAAAGCCCAGCATGATACAACAGCATCCATGATATCCTCCTCTAACAAGTCTGTCTTTCATTATCATTTCAATGCAGCCTCCTCAACTCCTCAATCAAGTTCCGCATGTCTTCAACACTCGGCCCAAGTCCCTCACACACCAACTCCTGTTTCCCTTCGTCCATATCCAAAAACCTCTCTACCATCTCTCCGTCTATGAAGCGATAGGGTCCATCACTCTCTCGGTTTTCATTTCGGAATGAGCGCCACAACTTGAACTCAATGTTACCCGGTGCATGGATGTACTCTTCCATCTTCGACTGAAACGTCATGAGGAGGTCCTGATACTGCGGGGCGATGTCTCCGTAAAGATAGAGCGAGCCCTCGGCCTGATGATATTGTTAGACATGTTTAAACGACGGAGCAGGGATACTTACAGATGCAAGAAACGCCCTTGGGTGCACAATAGTATTGTCTCCCGCTGGAACATGAAGCTTTCGAATGCGGTTGATCTGCTCACCAATGCCAATCTCACTCGTCACCTCGAGTCTGCTGCGGTCCTGTTCAGTTGGAGCATCGACGTTTCGCTGTAGAACGATGAGATTGCCCTGAGAGTCGGCTTCCAGCCATCTTTCTTCGTCCAGGTGGCAGAGGGAGGTCGTCCAGATTGGCTCATAATGTCGTGCTCGTTCTTCCAGCTTAGCCTTGCGTCCATCTTGTGCCGGAATAAACTCAACCAGGGAGAGAGACTGCATAAGATCGCCCACGCCGATCATGTTGCCCGATATATCTAGATCCACGGGAAGTGCAGCCGGTCTATAAGAAGCAAGCTTCTCTAGAGATCCAGAACTACTTGTGTCTTGGGAGTAGTTGTACACAACCACTGTCTTGGACAGCCCAGCCACAATGTAGTCATCCATCATCCCCAAGCACCGACAGGGTCCCTTCAGGTTGTGAGAAACAATCTGGTACACCTGGCGATGTTCGTCAACGCCAAGAACGAGAATCCGGCCAAGAGTCCCGTTGGCCTCCTGAACTTGGCCGTCGTTAATGAAACTCGTTCCCACGATGAATCGCTCCGTTAGGTTTCCGCCGGCATCGGGAAGCTCAGCGCGGATCACGCACTCGACGATTTCTAGTGTGCTTGAAGCATTTAATAAGAAAGGTTCCCCAAGCTCCTTGAAGACAATCTCATCGACAAGTCTAAAAGAGCTGGTGACAACCTCCTCATTGAGAACTAGCTCCTTTTTAATCGAACCCAAACCAAAGGCCTTCAAGCCTGGAGAGTACGCCACGCGCCTGACCGTCTCCTGAACCGGCAAGGCCTTAACATGGGTCAAACGCTCTCTGTCCACATGGCAGATCCGAATATGGTTATCCGTAGACAAAACAATCGAGTCTGGGAAGGCATGGGAATCAAATGGGGCAACGAATGTAGCGTCGTCGGCCGTCGTTGCAGAGAAGATGATGCGACCTTCAGAGCTGTAAATGAGACTCGCGTGCTCGGTCGTCACAAAGACGTTAGATGTACCGTCTTCTTGGGGCAAAACATGCAACCGCGCTGGATTGCTACCCAGGATTACGCTTTTGCGCCCAGAGACAGCAAAACCTTTGATAGACACATTGAATGTGACCACAGTTCCATCTTCCATCGCAACCAGTAGCGTAGGCCCAGATATCTCTGGTGGGTGAAGTTGAACAAGTGCAATGTCTCGCGGGACGGTGGCACTATCATCGGTCTGCCTCATAGATTCTCCATGAAGTGGTTGAAATGTGGCCATGTCGATCAATGATATGCGACCCGAGGACCACCGGCCAACTACGCCGATATCAGGCGGATCTCGAGCAGCATGGATGCACGATATCTGATCCGGTTGCTGTGACCCAGGCTCCGCCTGAGTTTGTTGAATATTGACCGCCAAGTTTTGCAGCAGGTTTAAGGATACAAGGCATGTCCCATCAACCGACAGCAAAGCCCACTTGGTGTTTGCTGAAGCCCTAGTGATGGTTTTCCCCGTTGGAACGTCCCATCTGCTGACAGAAACACCACTCTCTGGATCCAACAAGACAACAGATTTCGGAGTAATCTGGAGCAGCTGGCCATTGGGGAGGTTTGACGCAAGGAGGGTTTCTGTGTCTTGCTCCATGCCTTGAAAAGTGTATACCTCCTCAATCCCTCCATCGGTATCGAAACTCAGGATCCTCGTCTCCGTGATAGATGACACCACCAATGTATCCACCAAGTCAGAGTTGTATGAGCGAAGAGTAAATAGGCCCCTGGTTCCATCCAATTCGTCGAGGATACCCCTTTCTTCAAGCCCGACACCGCTTCGGATACTTCGAAGGCTTCCATCTTGGTAGGCACCGCAGCCTGCCACTATCCTGGACTGTCCGGAAGAAAATGCATTGCCAGCTTGGGCGTCCCCCTCTCTGTTTCCCATGTCCATAATCGAGAAGTCGAGGATTGGTGCGTTGTTGGACAATGACTTGATCAACAGCATTGTACTAGTCTCGGGATTGATTTGGTAGAGCTGAGAATCTCCGTGATGTGAGGCAACGAAAAGTGTGTTGTTGCCCATATATACCAGGTTGGAGGCTCTTGAAGTAAGAGCGGGCGATTCCCCAAGCTTCATAGGCACGAGCGTCATACCAGTAACCACGACGCCAGTAGCCTCGACACTTGTCTCGATTGTCAACATGTCGAGCCGTCCATAGTCGTCGGCTAAGAAATAATGTGTGCCGTCATACTCGGCCCAGGCCACAAAGATCCTTGGGTCTTTCAGACTTGAAGATACGCTTCTGTGGGTAAGACCGTCGTAGTATGTGAGAAGAGTCTCGCCAACAATGAGCAGGCCGCCCAGATGAGCTTTTGCGCCTTCGGTATTTCGCACATGGTAGCGCTTTTCCTCATCCAGCGGGACGGGGATAAGCATGGAGGCATAGGGGTCCGGAATAACAACGTCGAGTTCCCTATCTTTGTGAGGATCAAACTTGGATACGACGCCGCCCTTGTCGTCATGCGTTAACCTGTATATGGCTAATCGAGCCTCTTCTTGCTCCATTTGAGACTTGTATAAAAAGGCGATGGTCGGGTGGCCAGTACGACTGTGGATGAAGGTGCTGGCTTTCATGAAGAGCTCGGTGAGTCTGACTTGATCAAGGACCTCCAGTTTGTTGGTAGAGCCCTTGCGCGTCGGGAGTCGAAAGACGTTGAGCACGCCCTCCCAGAGGTGCATGGCGAGAAACCGTGCTGTTGGATCCACTAGACATTTGTTCTGGCTTTGCGAATGACGCATATAAGGTTCCGATAGATCTTCGATAACGCGCTCGATGGTATCAAGTTGCTTCGTCTCGGGGTTCCATGCAAGGTTGAAGTACTGCAGCCTATCGGTACCAATAAACAGTAGGTCGGTCTCGGATCCTTTGGGTCGCAATCGTTGCAGCATTGATATTGTGCCATGAATGAGCTTGGTCTGCAGGCATTCCATGCCTTCTTCCGATAGACGCCATATCTCCAGCCGGTTCGCCTTGCTATTGCATCCCAATCAGCATCTCGCAAGGCATCATCGCGGAACAGAGAGCTCTTACGCTACAACCAGGTCGTCAATATCGGAGTCGAGCACGTTGGCACGGATCGCATGGCGGATGCTCGTGGCTCTATGAATGGGCGCGACGTACGCCATGATGCCTTACTCCTGGTCGGGCAGGGAATGGCGGGGTGAGGAAGTGGTGATGTTTTGCTCTCGATGAGAGCTATCCCAAGAGCTCCATGTGAGGCGCCGTCGTCCAGGTCCAGTTCAGCTGCGTCACTGCCGCCGGAGTTAGGACGGATTACAGCGGATGAAGTGGGGGACCGGGGGCTCAACTTTGCTGAATTGCTGATGTTATTTAGTGGGGCGCTAAGTCACCGTGGACGACTGGGCAACCACGGTCTGTAAGCGGCCTCATATGCTGCCAGCTGAACGGAGCCACTTCAGCAGATCTGATTCTCTTGAGCGCTTTGTTTAGTAGCCACTATGAAACTATTAGTTTATAACCTTACATATTGGCAAAAGCACTCCTTCAGCCTACTATTCTCCTGTACCAAGGTACCTGAGGTACCTGTTAGAATTCTAGGCAAGGCCTGGCCAATTGCCTCTCCTCCAAGATGTGATGTTCGATGGGAAAGAGCTTCGTGGGAGTACCTTCCCCCTATGATCACAAGAGCCAGCATGAAAAAATCCAATAAAATCAAAAGTGCCGATGGAACTCTCAAGGTTCATAACCTAGATTCTCCTTGCCCTCCATATGTCAACTCAATCTTCATGCTTCTCTTTACCCAAATATCATTCTAGGCGACCCTTGACAAGATCCCGGCATGGACGACGGGGCTAACCAAGGCTCGGATGCCATCGATTACGCCCTCAAGACTGGATGTTTTTGTCATCATAACGACGCTCCGTACCGGTTCCAGGATCACCTATCCCAGCTTCGAACAACTCTTCTCCAAGTAGAATCAGACGGGCTGGTTCACCAGCCAGGCGTCATTGATATCCCTCTTCCTCGTCCCCAAATTCAACTACAGCCGCCACCCGACGATGAAATATACTCGTTGCCGGTAGATCCTACCGTACCAAGTACGGCATTGTTTCCATTTTTGGGACAAACGAAACAGCTACGACTCCCATATCTGGACACAGAACACAATCTAGAGGAGGATTTTCAACAATACTCGACTGACATATACAACAAGAGCTGCTGTGATATCTTGAGTGAATGGCTCCCATTGAGCCCCGTCAGTATTGATAAAGACGAAGCCCTTGACTTCTCCTCTACTGCGATACGATGGAAATTGTTGGCGGATCGCGAACTCGAGCTTGAAGCTATTTCGGACTCCGAAGAAACGCTGAAAATCCTGCACGAAGGGGAAATCTCAAACCAGACAGAATGTTATGATGACTTGTTTGCGTTACGCAAGGTAAGCCGAATGATCTTCTATAGGCGATTGTCTAACACATCAATAGCCACCGAAGGCCTACCCTGAGCCATTGTCCGTCCCACTCTCCCCAGCTTCCGACTCGGGCGAGCCCTTTGAGCCAAATTCGGACGTTTTGGTCATCGATCTCACTTCGGAACCGAGAAGTCCTATTGATCCGGCCGTTGAGAAGCTACAACAGGATTTGCATGATGGCACTCTGGACTCGGAGCCGGCAGCTCCATCAAGCATGCCCAGTTCTCCCCCAGCACCTAGGGGAGTCTTCCTCAGCAATGCAGAAGACAAGGCATCGCATTGCAAACTCGACGTTCCTTTAATGGCATCCAGCCCCAGGGGTGGTCAAGCGCTGCAGCATCATGAGGAAATTTTTACGCTTCAGGGGATAGATATTGGGGATATAGTTCAACCCCTGGAAGAGACTCATGGATTCTTCGACGAGGAAATGTCGGCTATTCTTATGGGTCATCACGCTCGAACAACTCAGATGCTGGAGAACGAACGTCTAAATCCAGCGGAGTCGCTTCTGAGGATGACCGTTCCTGCCCTCGACTTTCACATACCTGACCCGGACTGGAGTACGCAGTTATCAAGCCCTGAAAGCCACTTCAAGTGGCTACGGGAGAATCTGATGTCGGCTTTTAAACTGGATTCTTCAACCCAACAAGCTGGTCTAAGTGCTTCGCTGAAGTGGACGCCCGTACCCCATGGAAGCGGCCGAATTGCACTGAACGAGGAGCTAGAGCTGCTTGGACCGGCCAGCCGACAGCTTTTGATGTTGGAAGTACCCCGTCTGAGTAGCCGCAACTATATCGACAAGGCACCTTGCTTGAAGATACTTCAAGCCTTGGAGGACGAGGAAATGGAAGCTGAAGCCCCGTCTCATGAAGCCCCATCTCATGAAGCACCCTCTCTCGACACACCGGCTGTTCCTGTATCTCAGGCAAGTGCATCGCATGGTCCGTATTCTAACTCGCCTAGTGCGCCCGGTTGTGCGCCGTCACTGGATGACTTGTTGAAATCTAGATCTCAACAAGGTCGCCAGACCTTACGGAGGAAAGCTGCGGAAGAGTCAACCGGCCTCCTCTTTGGTTCCAGTGACCCTAGCGCGACCGGTAGACTGTTGTCTAGCTTTATGGAGCTTCGTCTTGCGAAGAAGCCGAAAACAACCCACAATACTGCGCAACAGCCTGCTCGACAGCCCACCCAGCCGTCAACGCAATTGCCTCTTCCGGGCCCATCGCCGTCTCAGCTTCTAGCAAACGAAAGCACTGTCGAAGAGCAAGCCCAGGAATCTGGCAACCATGGAATGAGGGATGCACCAGTCCCGGAGTTCCATGTTCCCAGTGATGTTTGCCGCTTTATTGTATCCTCGAGTTTGAGTCGAAGTATCCTTTCACAGCTGGACAAGTCATGGCCACAACTCGAACTCGTGGATAGGGATTTCTCTCAGTACAACACAGTTGTCTGGTCTTCTGGCTCGGCTCAGCGGAAAGAAGTTATCTCTAAGCTATCCTTCGAAGCTGATGTTTCTCTTTGTCCATCAGCCGGCATAATCGTCACAACGATGTTGAAGGTCAGGCAAAAGCCTCTCCCTGGATCGACCGCTTTGTCACCACTTCGCGAACGAGTGCAAAATGTGAGCGCCAAATACGAATACCTCTTCATCCTCGTCTCAGAGTCAAACCCATTGGGAGAATACGCTGGTTCACCAAGCGCGTCTGACATGACGGCCTATGCCGACTTTGTGTGTTTTACAGCGAGCCTGCAGAGAGGCATCACAGCACACCTCGTCTCGGGAGCAGAGTCTACACTTTCGAAGTGGATTTTGTCGTTGATGTGCCACTACTCTCCACAAGCGAAGCAACTGGGAAAAGCTCTCGACTTCCACGACACAACTTGGGAGCTGTTCCTCCGTCGGGCAGGTCTGAATATTAACGCTGCACAAGTGATCTCGGAAGCTCTAGTGTCAGAGTACAACAACCTGGGGCTCGCCAATTTTTTGACTATGACTGCGGAGGAAATAGTCGCCAAGTTTGGCCCGACTATGGGAGGTGAAAGGGTGTTGAGGAACGTGTCCCGAGGCTTGCACCAGCAATGGTTCTAAGAATTTGGTAGTATCCCAAAATCACGAGATGTCAGATCAATGAACAAAGACTTGGCTTTGGTACCTGGCCGAGTACGCTGATTCTTGGCCTCGGAGTGGCTTACGGGTGTTGTAACATATGGGATCTCAGTCGGGGCTTGCCCACGGGCGACCTATGGTTCAAGATTTCTTGCCCATGTCAACTCTTTATGCACCCGACTGTCGCCAATATAGGAAGCCAATAGACAGGAGAGGCTTCCGATCTATGCCACACATAGCGCATGAAACAATGCCCGCCAGGGCTGGTGAGGTGGTTCTATTGCCTTGTCCCCTTACCGTCTACGTTTATGTGTCTAATCAAGCAAGTAACCTCTACAAATGGGTATGGTACCCTAATTGACAAGCTGGCCACAACACAAGGACGATTCAACATACCTCCCACATTGGGCGAGGTAGCGTCCGCGTTGGAAGTGTGCCATGCGTTGACTTGAGACCAACATAGACGACGCGGCGTGAGGGATTCGTCAACGTGACGGATCGTGATGCCAAGCCATAGTAGTCGGAGATGGAGTGTGTGAGCCAGCGCCTTGGGGAATGTTAGCAACCTCAACGTGGGCATAACACGGAAAAGGGGTACTGACTTGAAGGCAGCGCTCTCATCGGTGCCAAACGAGTCAAACACCATGCCCGAATCGACAGTCTCCTGTGAGACTTCTCGATGGGCATGTTTCCACGTGGCCTTCCTCTCCTTCAACTCCCTCATGGCACCGTTCCTACCCACAAACACGATCTCCTCATCCTCAGAGTCCATCTCCTCGGCAGCACTGTCAATATCCACATCTTGAACCTGCTGGGCGCAGATATACTGTCTCACGGGTTCCTCCAATGCGCGGACCCAGGTTCGCACAACGGGGCTCCGCTTGGTCGCCTCGCGCAAGTCACGGGGCACTTCACCCAAGCCAAGGCCTGTAGCACTACCAGTCTTGAGCTGCTGCTTCTTGCGCGCGGCCTGGAGACGGATAGTCTTGTCCTCAACGCGCTGACGGACACCGTGGTCCCAGAACTGAGCGAGCTGGTAGGGAACTCGGTGAATGGGGTGCGTGGGATGGACCTCGTAGTCGGAGGGCAGGGGGGGCTGGACGTTCGGGACGTGCATCAAGCGGTCTGAGTATTTCCATGATCAGCTGGGCATTTTCGGTTTGGACACCGCAAGAAGCGAGGCGCAAATCATGTCATACCGTTCTCCCAACGTCGGCGCTGGCGACTCCCCTCCTTGCCCTTGAGGATCAGATCACGCCTGCGCTGGCTATCCCTTCTAGAGGGTGGCCGCCTAGGAGTCTCAGTCGGCTCAATACCCTCATCGTCAATGGCGACTTTGCGCTCGCTCTTAACCTTAGGGGCTTGGTCGAGGGGGATAGACAGCGGGCTACCGGTGCCGCGAGCGACGGGGGACACGCTGAGAGATTGAAGGGCCGAGATGGTCCAGGCGTCAATGTCGATGGCTGCCTTTCTCACGGGCGTAGGAGGCGACTGGACCGGGAGAGCCGACGCAGCAATCGGTGACGAGAGCTGCTGGTCGGGGGGTGGGACTGCACTGTAGATGGCCATGATGAGTAGATTGCGGGGAATTGAGAGATAAGGCTATAATCTAGGTTTGAGGAGAAGTATAGATGCTGGAGATGGATGCTCCGGATAGCAATGGCAATCTGGGAGGAGGAAGAGAGATCCCTAGGACTATAGGTGATGAGAGAAGAAGAAGAGAAAATCCTCTTGCTGGGGTGAGGAGGAGGTGGTTACTTGATGGATGGATGCCATCTTCAAAGGTCGATACGTATCGACAAGGACGAGGTGATTCATCCTCGGGATTAACCAATCAGATGCTGGCGCATTCCCACACGGGGAACAGGGATCCATCCATCCTCGGTGCGGATGCGAGTCACCCGTCGCCCGCCTCCTTCCAGTCAAAGCCTTGGATGACAAGGCGTGAGCTTGAGCATCAAGTTCCTTTGGCGGAAGAGGCTGTTTCTGAAAGCGGCTACAGGCGCATACTTTTTATCTGGTGATTGTTCCAGCTGATGTCCTCCAATTCCTAAGCCATCGCCATCACACACACCTAGGTTGGTAGGCAGAATAGAATACGTACCCCGGCTTTGAGTTGGAGAATGCGTGCCCCCAGGATAAGCATCCAATGTAGGAGTCATCAACCCCCCACTAGATCCCTAGCATGGGAATGAATGAGTCAAGCGGAGAGAGATTGGATCCGGGCTGAAGGAAGAAGAGAGAAAAAAGTATGCAATTCTAGACAAGAGTATGCCCTCCTAAACATCTGAGAACCAAAGAATCATCAATCAACACGAATAAATTATGGGATATCAATGCTCGCTGTAAACCCCCCCCGTGTTGCGTTGTGCCTTTTACGGCTCAACCCATTCAGTGCTCGGTAGTGTCGTAGCTCTTGTGAGGGTTGCCTATTCCTCCAGGCCTCAGTAGTGGCTGACTCTCCCGCTCAATGGCGCGTTCCTCGCGCTCTTGGATATCGTCGAGATCTTCCTCCGTCTCGGCGTAGCGTTCCGGATGTCCCGTGAACGGTCCCGGCAGACCTCGCTCCCAGCCCTCCGAGTAGGTTCGGTTGGCGGGGGGTCTCCGGGGGGTGCTCGAATACTGAACAGGCGACTGCGGCGCGCTGTCGACGTAGCCGTTGGCATAGCCCTCGCGACGCCGAGCCGTGTATTCGTAGTAGACGCCCATGATGAGCACAGAGCCCTGCATAGACGCCGTGATCAGGTAGATGAACCAGGTGCTCCAGCCTTCCCAGCCCAGGCGAGCAAACAAGCTTGCGGCGAACAGGAAACCACCGGGAGTCTGGATGCACATCATGGGGATGCTAAGACTTCCCACGTGCTTAAGGTGGTAGGTCATCCAAATCTGTGGCACGTACTGGATGGCAGCCAGGACGGTAGCCATGATGCCGAGCAAGTTGGCCCAGAAGACGAGGTGATCGGGGAGGGCGATGAAGAAGACGCCCGTCAGGATGATCACGATGAGGCCGTGGAGAACGCAGAGGAGACCGACCAGGACAGCCGTCTGCCATCTAGGAGCATCTCCGCGGAGCTCCTCTGGAGGAACATTGGCCTGCCTATAACGGAAGAAGATGAGGAAAAGAACGAGGCTATTCAGATGTTAGCTGAGGAGGCAAGTAGACGCATGTAGAGCTTACATGAGACTGAAGCAGACCCATTGGGCGCCGAGTTGAGCAACACCCAACAGTCCAGCAGCGCATTCAAATGTGCCAACCTCTTTGCAGCAACCGATAGCAGCTCGAGACGGCGCGACAGTCAGAATATTGGCAAAGCCGGCAGTGGCGGAAGTGGTTCCTAGCAGGACAAAGTACGGCGAGATGCCCTCCGAGGTGCCTCGTGAGATGATACGGTAGTGCTGCGGGAGGTAGGAAACGAGGATACCGAGCAGGATGACGCTTTAGTCATAGTCAGCACACAGCCAAAAAAAGATCCCTTGTTAGAAAGAATTGCATTCTTACATGGAGACGACGAGCTCAAGGTACGAGGGCGCCTTGAGCTTCGCGCATCGGTCTTCGCCCGGGGCGAAGATTTCCATAGCTGACATTGACATGGTGGATAGACAATGTCGCGACACCCTCGATAGGTTCCACGAGGGCGACAAAAGGGAACAGAAAAGAAAGATTCAGGGGTTTCTCTCCCCGAATTAAGAAAAAAAAAGAGGCTTATTATAAGCCTAAGTAAAAAAGGGTGGAGAGACGAGGGTGCGTTTTGGTTTCGCGAAGGGAGTAGTTTTGAAAAGAAAAGGCGAAACGGCGCGACTCGACTCGAACTGGGGTTTGCGGGCGGCAGGCTTGGGCGTTGCTGAGGAGGTGACGTATGATGGGCGCTCTCTCTTCAGTTTGGTGTTTTTTTGGGGGGGGCGAGGCTGCAAGAGGGGGGAACCGGCCGAGCTTCTAGACGACGGGGGGAGGGTCTTATTTGGATAGGTAGGTATACGATACGAGGGAAGCAGTGCAGCTTTAGCGAAGCAACGGGGTCTTGAGCCAGCTACGAGATCATGATTGGTGAAGAATGGTATTTCGATTTGAAACAAGACACGAGATACGAGATGCTGGTATGTTTGTTGGCTTCTCGAAGATGGGATGAAGAAAAGAAAGAAGGTGAGAAGAGGAGGTAGGTGGGTTGGAAGCCTCGGAGAATTTAAGAACAAAACAAGGGGACCCAGTGACATTGGAGAAAGCTACCTACCTTCACTGCTGCAGTACAGTACCTAGGTACGCAGTTCGCCTTGTCCGCCTTTTTTCCCCCCTTCTGCAATCTACAAAGGTACCAGCAAATCATGTAGTCCACGGATGAAACCTTAGAGAAGCGGGCGGCTCGAAACGGCAACTCTATGGGAAAGGGTGCCTGTCCTGTTTTTGTGAGTAAGAAAACGGTTTCTTTGGTCAGCTGAGTATGTACGCCTTAACTCGACAGCGTGTGTGCCTGGAAGCGAGGTAGCCGAAAGAAATGCTTGCTTTCAGCATTTGGTCTGTTTCTTTCTCTATCGTCCCATATGCCCCGCCAAGCCGGATCACGAGAGCGAACCCGAGCTCTCTCTCTGCCTGTTGGACCCTGCAGATAGTTAGGTATCCTTTGGAGGCCGCTGAGCTTCCTCTTGTCCTGGGGTCGGAAGCACAGGCACCATGAGAAGCTTGGCGCCAATGCATATGACGTCGCTGTGATAGCAGATGGTTGTGTGGATCCATCCGGCGATAGCCTCGCCTTGGGGGGACAAGGGTGATGAGAGAAGAGGAAGCATCCATGGACTACACCTGTAGAATGAATTGCAGTTCGCGCATGTCATGGTGTATATAAATCTCGATGTTAATTGGGCTTTATATTTGCTGGTCTTGTCCTTGCGAGGGCAACATCTGGGTGCAAGTACCTGCGTCGGTAACACAAACCCACCCCAGCTGATACTGATTCAAGAGGTACCCACTCCAGTTCCTCATTTTCCTGACCATCCCCATCTCGCAACCTTCACCTCAACTTATACCATGGATGATCCCGAACCTACAGCAGAACCAGCTCCCGACTCCGCGAGTAATCCACATCCCCCAGAGCCTGTTCCTTTGGATACCGACAACGACCGACCACCCCAAAACCCGCCCTCCATTACTCTTGTCGCCGAGAACAACGTCAATCGAGAGCCTTCACAATCAAGCAAGAAAAGCTTCTACACTTCAGCCCAATGGACCGCCGACGGAACTTCTCTCCTCGTTTCCTCCTCCCTCAACTCAATCTCCACCTTTGTCCTCCCTGACGACCTCCTCGACCCAACCTCCTCCCACCCACGCCATCTTCAGCCCCAATCTTCAATCGCCCTCCCTGAACCATCGCAGACAGTCGTCGCCGCACCCTTCTACTCCCTCGCCGACCCAGCCTCGCAGACCATCCTAGTCGGCTGTCGCGACCACCCGATTCAGCTCTACCACCTCTTCCCTCCCGAGCAACAACACGATGGGGTCGCATCGCGTGCCGCCCCGCTCGCCTCGTATAAGCTCATCCGTCAGGAAACGGAAGAGTACATCACACCCTCGTCCATGCTGTGGGAGTCTCCCGGGACCCATTTCCTTTGCGGCTCGGCGAACCGTCTCGACTACTTTGACACGACGCGGCCGGGCTCCGATGGTCCTATTCTTACAATCCCTACAATACCCTCGAAACGCTTTAAAGCAAAGGGAGGCGGTGTCGGCATGAAGGGTACCGTTGCGGCCCTCGCAGCTTCCCCTGTCGATGCCAATGGCAGCAGCATTGTAGCGGCTGGGACGTGGTCTCGTTGGATAGGATTATACGACGTACATCGCTCGGACAAGGTCATCTCCAATTGGGCTCTCCCACGTCCTGATGATCTAGACGGAGCTGCCGGGGGCCAGGGTGTTATCCAGGTGCGCTGGAGTCCCTGTGGAAGATATCTCATCATCAACGAGCGTCATGCTTCTGGCATTGTCGTCTATGACATTCGAGGCGTAGGCCAGCTCCTTTGCACATTACGAGGTCGAAACGCACCAACACAACAAAAGATGACACTTGATGTATTCTCGGGTGACCCTTATGCTCAAACACCATCATTCGAAGTCTGGACGGGGACTCACGATGGCGGCGTCGTAGTCTGGGAGGGCGTGGGTAGCCAGGCTGGAGTTGTAGAGCCCTCTTGGAATTGGAAGGGACACGATGCGCCTGTAGGGAGCACTGCCCTTCATTCGAGTGGCTCTGTAGTTGCGACATGCTCTGGAGGATGGGGCTTTGGAGAGTCGCCAGGCGCGCAGACTGTATTCGATGAGTCGAGCGTAAAGATCTGGTCGATAGGAGGTTGAATGTGCAGTAGAACTCTCAATGTTGAAAGCCCTCAAGAGTAAGTGGCACCATGGCATTGTTGTAAGCTGACTTGATGCCCTGAAGAGAAGGGGAAAAGTATGAGATGGATACGACCGTCAACGGCCATCCTTTAAGGTGTATTCAGAGGCACACCTAGACAAGTCAATGTAAGTGTTTGCTGTTGAATCGTGATGCTCCCCTGAATAGACCTTCTCCTCGGGACGTCTGCAAATGGTGATTCCACACGAAATTAGCTGCCCATGGAATTGAAAACGCTGATTTAATCTTGATCATTTACTTATCATTAACTATCTACCATGAATCCTCCAGCTCGTGACCGTGTGGCCATCATATCTCATGATTAACCTCCCCGACTGACACTCCCATCCCCCCATCTACTGTATCCAAACCCATTCCCGATTTCTTTGACGTCGCTGTCTCTTTGTTTTTCGATTTCTTTCCCTTCTCTTTATTACAAGCCCCAGGGGGACAACAAAGTCTTTGAATGCACGTAGCCTCATCCACCGGATATCAAAGTCCCAGTGCCACGCCATAAAACGCCGGAAACAACACCTGATTATAAGCCCCCATTGCGCGTTGTCGTGCTTTAAACCGTTTCTTCCTCTTCGTCAAATCATATACAGTGGTCCTCCTGGTTTATACCCATCCCGGGTCTCGGTTCTGTTGCCACAAAGGACCTCCTCCTCCGCCGCGTGGTCCTGGATACGCCGCCATGGGACTGCTCATTGCTCCGGGTGTGCTGATGGCAGTGCCTGGTCTCGGGTCTTCCTCGCTGATCCGTCCCAGGCCCGCATTGTAGCCGTGGGGATAGTCGTCGACTTCGCGGGTCAGGGGTATCTCATCGTGCTCCATGTGGGCTCCTCCACCAACTGCAGTAGCCGAGTACCCATACGACGCCGGAGGATCCCATGGCTCCGGCGTTCGATACTCGTCGTCCTCGCGGATAGGCGTGATGTTCCGACGAGCCACCGGGTTCGGTGGGGGCGGGGGTGGGCGTGGTGGAGGATGCGTTTCATCAACCTCCTGCATCGACGGTAGTGGCTGAAAGTTGTGTCTATCATGAGGACCGGGACTAAAAAATCTCTGTTAGCACGAAACGAAACTCCTTTTTTTCCCCGTCACCTCTTGAGTGGTGATGGGGATATTGATATTGGCGCTTACCCAACGTGCTGCACTTTGTGTTTCAGGCCTGGCCCCTGGCGCTGGTTGGCCTGTCGGCGCCGGTAGAGCCAAATGGCGGCCACGACTAGGGCGACGGCGGCGGCTACGCCGCTGATGGTACCACCGACAATGGCGCCAGTGTTTTTGGTGCCGTTATCTTTGCCATCTGTGTCCGGAGCTGCAGCGGCACCGGTTGAAGTTGTGGCATCCTCGTCGGACGTCTTGCTCGCTGTCTCAGTTTCCGACTCGGTTTCCGTTTCTGAAGCGGTTGATGAAGTCTTGGTGGTTTTTGTAGTTGAGGTTGATTCTGTGGTACTCTCGGTGGTTGAAGTCTTCGTAGTCGAACTTTTGGTGGTTGAGCTCTTTGTTGTTGAAGCATTGGTGGTGGTAGATCCAGTTGAGGTCCTCTTCTTGGTTCCAAGCGTAGTCGGTTCAGATAGTGATATCGCGGTAGCCGTAAGAGGAGCCTTGATGGTCGTGAGTTGAATAGCAGACTGGCCCGAGGCAGTTGCTACAACTTTCGTGGCCAAACCTGAAGTCAAGCCACATCCATACTGGAAGAATCCACCTTCGTAGCTGTTCTTGTAACAAGAGTCGCCTCCTCCGCAAGTATACACATACGGATTCACCTCGGTCTGAGGATCGCTGTTGCCATCAACACATCCTGTAAACACACCCTGCGTGCAAGATCCTCCATCAGGACAGCATCCAACAGCACCATGCTCAACGTCCACCACGCAATGCGAGCCCGCGGAACAAGTAGCCGGCAGAGCGGGGTCTCCTCCTACATAACCGCAAACGGTGTTTAACTGTCGTCGCAGAAGAAACCCATCGTCGGGGGCGGCCGTCGCAGCGAGGGGATACGGCACGACGTTCAGCTCGTGGTACTCGACCGTCTTTGTCGGGTACGGCAGCGCATAACCAGCGGCGAGGTTGGCGATGCTGGAAAAGACGAGCAGCGGCGGTAAACGTGCCATGAGATCGGCGGGGGTCATGATCCAAAGTCCCGTGATCTCATCCAAACATGGTCCGGCGGGCGGTCGAGCGCTTGAGGTTATCGATTTTCGCTTGAACAACCAGGCAGGTTACTCTCGTAGCGTAAGGTAGTGTAGGTAAAGTGGGTGGGTTTTTGTTGATGATTGTCGATCCTCAGGAAAAAAAGAAGAAAGAAAGAGGAAACCACGTCGGGAGAGAAAAAAATGTGTGACCGCAGAACGAGGATGCAAAAATCAATCAATAACCGGTGAGCAATGCAATGATGTAACAAGGGGGTGATGAAAAGGGAAGAAGAGAAGAAAGAAGGAAGGAAGGGAAAAAGAGCCCTTGAACGAAGGGGGGCTGTAACACATGCAACGCAACAACGCACGACCAGTTTACGAGGTATCAAGCAGCGCTGGACCTTGGCTGTGTCTCTGCGATGTGGGCTGCCGATACTGGTTTGTTTCGCAAGGTAAGGGTAGTTTGGTTGCTAGGCCAGGAAGCTAGAGGGCAGGGCAGGGCAGGGGGACGGGGATGGATCTTTCTATCTATTTTTTGCTGGGGATCTCCCTGCCTCTCTCTTTTTTCTCTCTGCCAAGATGACGCCAGGGTCAAAAGCCCGGGGGCCGTTTAAAGTGCTGGCAGCTGGAGGGGTCTCGTTGCACCGGCATCCGACGCTGTGACGGCGTCTCCCAGGGCGACTTGGATCCAATCGTGAGGGGCCGTTGGAGGGGCTGGGCCGGGGTCACGGA